>PGTU02011409.1:0-20080 GCA_002896215.2 Cicer echinospermum | reverse complement strand
CCAGTTTCCTCGAAACCTATCTATCTATCACAATCTCTTTCCTATTGCTCACCCCTTGATCCTTGTAGTCACTCAGCAGACTCACCCAAAATCAAAGTACGGCTCCTTCTTGATGAAGCCTCTCACCCAAGAAGATCGCCACCAGTTTCTAGCTGGATTTCTAGCAGTCGTTTTCTTTACAAAGTATTTATTTCAAACAGAATAACATAAGTACAAAAAGAAGTCTTCAATCTTGAACAATGTGTCTTCTCACGAATCTGGTTATTCAATGATGAATTATGAGAACATTGTCTTTTCTCTCAAGAATACTTTTTCAGCTCTCTCAATGATTATGATTAATCTTTTTGGCTTTGATCTGAAAAAGAAATATTAGAATGTTAACAATGTGTTGTATTGTGTTAATGAGAGTTTATGAGTGTTAATGAGAGTATGATTGAAAACAGTTTATATAGTTTCTGAAAAACAACTAATAAATCGATTTGCCAATCGATTCATTAAAGTTATAAAACAGGTCTAATCGATTTGCCAATCGATTATTGCGGGTCTTGTTTTTCTTGAATCTTGAAACTACATAAGCCAATCGATTTGCCAATCGATTCTTTAAACAAACTCTTTTCAGTAAATTATGTTCAGACTTATATGCATCGATTTCATAATCGATTGCAGGTGTTTTGTTCAAAGTAAAAATCACACCAATCGATTACTTAATCGATTTATTAAGTCTCATAATCGATTTACAAATACTCAGAATCGATTTGGCCACAAGCTCAAAGTTCACTGTGTTTTCAAAAAGGTTCTTTCAATCGATTTGCCAATCGATTGTGGTCAAGACAGTGACTTAGCTATTTTGATGTTAATCGAAGTGCCAATCGATTTGTTTGTATTTGCTTGAAAAGTTCTTACCTGATATTTAGTTCAATCGATTTCCCAATCGATTGCAACCAAACTTAACATGATTGAAATTATCACAATAGATTGTCCAATCGATTGTGTTTGTCACAGGTCAAGTTATTTTTCAAATATTATCTAAGCAATCGATTTGCCAATCGATTACCCTAGAAATTGGATTCTCACTGTGACTTGATCAATCGATTTCCCAGTCGATTGGTTTCAATCAGTTTTACTTTGTGATGTGTACAATCGATTTGCCAATCGATTAGCCTGTAAAACAGGTTGCCACTGACTTGTGCAATTTTCATTTCTAATTGTGCCAGTCGATTGCCTAATCGATTATACAATCACAAACAGTTATGTTTCCTTACACCCTTGTTATGAAATCAATTTCCCAATCGATTTACTCAGTCAATAGTCAACTTTTGTTGATTTCTTGTGTTCCAAGCAATTTGTTTCAAGTGTGTAGGATTGGATTGTTGTTCCTGAAATCTCGCTCAATTAAAATGTTAGATTTATCATATGATGTATGAACATTGTATGTTTGTTAATTATATCAAAATTAGGATTCAAAGGACTAAAGTCCAACAATCTCCCCCTTTTTGCATAAGAAACAATCATACAATTTTAACTTGAATTGAGCATTTCAAGACATGATATTTACAACATTTCATAGCATCATATGTACCATTATCAGATCATAGGATCAGAAGTAACAGAGCATCTTAGCATAACAGTACACATGCTATTTATCAAAATCAGATCATTATTACATTAAAAAAAATTCATTATCAGTCATCAGAGCTTAGTCATCAGAGCAAATAAATGCAACAAATATTAGCAAGTTATAATTTTTCTCCCCCTTTGTCAGTTAAGGCAAAAAGGCAGAAAAAAAAACTTCCTCCCCCTATGTTAAAGAACATAAGCATTGGGGATTGAAATCATAAAACATTGTGTATCAGAGCAATGAAAATCAGAGCAATTAATGAGCATATCAAAGGATTAAGACAAATGAATTCAGAGAGAAATGAGATAAACATTTTAGTTCATTATCGATATAGATGAAATGAGTACAACAAGTCATAACAAAACAACACAGATCCTAAACTCCTAATCTCCTAAACTAGGCTGGTCCTCACTATTATCTACGGGAGAGGCAGAGACCGCTGTATTACCCTCAGCAGGTGTCTCCTCAACGTGAGTCTCAGGGTGATCTAGGGGAGTTGGGTTAGGTTCCTCTGCTGCTTGACGACCGATGTCTGCGATGTCTTCAAATGACAGCTTGATTCCCAAGTGAGCTTGAATCGCATCCACATCCTGAACAACCGAATCCAAGGATGCCTGGAGAGTCCTTAAGTTAGCTTCCATTCTGGACTGTGATTCTAGCATCTTGGCATTGTGTGCCATCTGAGCTTCTATGAATTCCATTATCTTAGCAACAAAATCAGGAGGGGTTGTGGCAGTAGCAGGTTGAGGCTGAGGTTGTGCTGGTTCAACAGTAGGCTGAGGTCTTATCCATATACCATGTAACCTTTTCAATTGCATTTGGTTTACAATTGATTCTCCAAATATCAGAGTGGTCTTTGCAGATTCTTCATTAACAAATGAAACCTTGAAATGTTTAAGAATCTTGGTAATCAGCTGTCGATAAGGAAACATAAGCTTGCCTTGTGAAGCTTCCAGCATGTGCCTTAGCACAATCCAAGTCCAGCTCATCCTGAGCTCCTTTGATAAACCACATAACAATAGTATGTCCAATTTTTGAACTACTGCATGGTTGCCTGAACGAGGTACAAGCATCCTGGTCAGCGTGTACATCAGCATCCGATGTTGGACCTTCATTTGACTGATAAGTAATGAAATGGTTTCCACAAAACCATCAATCAACAGATTCTTCCCAACCTTCGTCAGCCGTATCAGCTTCAGAACTACCGTCGATAGATTTTCCGTAAAAAGGAAATCCTGATAAGGTAGAAAAATCATCAAATGACATAGCAATCCTTTTACCTTTGACTTGAGCCTTAAAACCTTCTTCAGTCAGCTTAAATGTAGAATAAAATTCTCTTATCAGACGTGGATAACTGTCGAGTGTAGAAGATAGAAAGCTCTTAAGACCGTGAAATCGCAGATGATTCTGAAACGTAAAACCGTCAGTATCAAAGTAGGCAAAATCCAGAGTCCTACCCTCATGGATTTTTCTCTTCAGAAAGTCTGATGGTATAGAAGGTTCAGCATCTTTTTCCTTGGATGCGGGAACTTTCTTGGCAGGAGGTGAAGAAACAGGTTTCTTCTTCCTCTTTTGTGAAATTACATTCATGGCATCAGCCATGAGTTTTTCCGTTGGGGGTTCCTTTCGCTTTTTAGGCTTCTCTTGAACAGGAGCGGGTGCCTTGCCTTTGTCTTTGGCAAGTATCTTATGTGTAGGTATGGGTACTCTTTTTGTTAGAGTGGGTGGTGGTGAAGGGGTTTCACTGGTTGAAGATGATGAAGGTGAAGGAGTGCGTGCCTGGGTTTGTTTTACTCGTGCCATACTCGTAGATTGAAGTAGATAGATTGTAGATTGAGTGTAGATAGCAACAAAATAACAATAGCAGAGACAGAAGGATGAAGCAAACAGAGAAAATTAGTGAAAACTGAAGAAATGCAGTGCAGAAATCGATTGAGAACTGTTCCTATTTAAACCCTTAAACGTGTAAATCGATTCCCAAATCGATTAGGTTACCGTTGCTGGTAATGTCAATCGATTTAGTAATTATTACACATAACCGCTAGTCACAATGGTCATATTTCAAATCGATTCCCAAATCGAATTCCAGTTTTACTTAATCGATGTCCAAATCGATTGTCTTAACGTTGAAAAAAGAACTAGTCGATTTCCCAATCGACGCTCGGGCAAGTTAAAATTTTTTTTCTGAACTTTGAATTCTGGGGCCAAAGCAATTGATTCCCAAATCGATTTTATAAACCATTTACCATGCTGGTAATCGATTTCCAAATCGATTTAACTGGAGAAACAACTGCAAACACCAGAAATCCCATGAAAAAATCAACGATCATACCTCACTAGGATCAATGATCCCTAGTTTCATCCTTATGTACATAAAACTTTCTCTTGGTAAAGCTTTTGTGAAGATGTCAGCTAGCTGTTCGGCAGTGTTAACATACTCAAGCTTAATGATTCCATTTTGAAAGTGATCTCTTATAAAATGATGTCTTACTTCAATGTGTTTGGTCCTGGAGTGCATTACTGGATTCTTGGTTATACTTATTGCACTTGTGTTATCACACATGATAGGTACTGTTCCCAAATCAACACCAAAGTCCAATAAGTGTTGTTTCATCCAAAGTATCTGAGCACAACAGCTCCCAGCTGCAATATATTCAGCTTCAGCAGTTGATAAAGCAATGCTTGTCTGTTTCTTACTAAACCATGACACAAGAGAGTTTCCAAGTAAATGACAAGTTCCTGAGGTACTTTTCCTGTCGAGTTTACATCCGGCAAAGTCTGAATCTGAGTAACCAACTAAGGTACAAGTTGATCCTTTTGGATACCACAATCCAAGACTCTTAGTTCCTACCAAGTATCTGAAAATTCTCTTAACTGCACTGAAGTGAGATTCCTTTGGATTTGATTGATACCTTGCACACATACAAACACTGAACATGATGTCTGGTCGGCTTGCTGTAAGGTAGAGCAAAGATCCTATCATACCACGAAATCTAGTAACATCTACAGGTTTACCTTTCTCATCTCGGTCTAAGTAATTTCCTTGACTCATGGGTGTATCAATGGACTTAAGTTTTTCAAAGTTAAATTTCTTTATCAAATCAGAACAGTATTTAGATTGACTAATGAAAATGCCTTGCTTGCTTTGGTTAATTTGAAATCCCAAGAAATATGACAGTTCACCCATCATTGACATTTCAAATTTACCTTTCATCAAATTTTCAAATTCTTTGCACAATTTATTATTTGTAGATCCAAATATTATGTCATCAACATATACTTGGACAAGCAAGATATCATTTCCAGTAGTTTTTGTGAAAAGGGTCTTGTCAACATTTCCTCTTAAAAAGTTTTGTTGAATAAGGAAATTGCTGAGCTTCTCATACCAAGCTCTTGGAGCTTGTTTTAACCCATAGAGGGCCTTTGAGAGCTTATACACATGATTAGGAAAATCAGGATTTTCAAAACCAGGTGTTTGGCTAACAAAAACTTCCTCTTGAAGGTCACCATTGAGAAAGGCACTTTTCACATCCATTTGATAAAGATTAAAGTCCATTATACAAGCATAAGCCAATAAAATTCTTATGGCTTCTAATCTAGCTACAGGGGCATAGGTTTCATCAAAATCTATTCCCTCCTCTTGACTATAACCCTTGGCTACTAGTCTAGCTTTGTTCCTTGTTATCACACCATTCTCATCCAACTTGTTTCTGAACACCCATCTGGTTCCTATGACATGCTTACCCTCTGGCCTAGGTACTAAACTCCACACCTTGTTTCTCTCAAACTGGTTTAACTCCTCTTGCATAGCAAGTATCCACTCACTATCTAACAGGGCTTCCTTAATGTTCTTAGGTTCAATCTGAGATACAAAGGCTGTAAAGTTACAAAACTGACTAAGGTTTCTCCTAGTTGCAACACCTTTAGAGATATCGCCTATAATGTTGTCTAAGGGGTGGTTTCTATTGAACTTCCATTCCTTAGGTAACTCACTGGTTTCTATAGGTTCTACAAGGTCTGATCTAGTTGGAGGGTCAGCTATAGGTTGTTCTAGTGGTTCAGATTCTACAACTTCGTCCAAAAAGTCATCAACCTTAGAAGGAGTTTTGTTCAAGTTTTCTGTAAATAATTCATCAAACTTTACATGAACTGACTCTTCTATGGTCTTTGTTCTTTTGTTGTAGATTCTATAGGCCTTACTAGTTTGCGAATATCCTAGAAAGATACCTTCATCTGCCTTAGGGTCAAACTTTCCTAGGTGTTCTTTGCCATTGTTCAACACAAAGCACTTAAAACCAAAGATTCTAAAGTAGGAAAGCTTTGGTTTTCTACCCTTGTAAAGCTCATAGGGTGTTTTCCTAAGCAGGGGCCTAATGAGAACTCTATGGACAACATGAGTGGCTGTATTAATTGCATCTGCCCAAAAGTACTTAGGTAGGTTGGAGTCCTTAAGCATGGTCCTAGCTAACTCTTCTAGGGATCTATTTTTCCTCTCCACTACACCATTATGCTGTGGTGTCCTAGGGGCAGAATATATGTGGTTGATTCCATGTTGTTCACAATAATTTTGAAAAGCATCAGTTTGGAATTCACCTCCATGATCACTTTTAATTGAAACAATTTTCTGGTCATTCTCATTTTGAACCAAAGCAGCAAATTTCTTAAAAGTTGAGAATGTGTCACTCTTATGAGCCAGAAAATATGTCCATGTGAACCTTGAGTAGTCATCAACCAGCACATATCCATAAAGGTTTCCACCTAAACTCTTAACTTGGGCAGGTCCAAAAAGGTCCATGTGAACTAGCTGCAAAACTCTATTTGTTCTAACCAAATCTATAGAGGGAAATGGAGTCTTAACCAGTTTACTTTTCTCACATGAAGCACACAGTCTATCCTTAGAAAACTTCCTATTTGGTAGACCTAAGACTAGCTGTTTGCTAACAAGTTTATTCAAATGTTCTATATGGATGTGAGCTATTCGTTTATGCCAAAGCCATGTTTCATATGAATTGGATAACAAGCAGCATATAGTACTTGGTACAGAATTGAAATCTAACATGTAAATGTTATTAATTCTGTCACCAACTAGCTTTATGTGTTTGTCATCTTTATGCTCAATAATGCAAGATTGTGATGAAAAACTTACTTGAAAACCTTTATCACATAGTTGGCTTATACTCAACAAGTTGTGTTTTAATCCTTCAACATATAACACATTTTTGATTACTGCAGTTGACTCATTGCCTATGTCACCAATTCCAATAATCTTTCCTCTGTTGTTGTCACCATATTTGACAAAGCCTCCTTCCTTTAATGTCAAGGACAGGAATTTGGATTTGTCACCTGTCATGTGCTTTGAGCATCCGCTATCTAAATACCATGAATGCTTAGTGGATGTCAAGCACACCTGCAACATACAATCAGAATTTTGTTTTAGGTCCCCAATTTAAATTGGGTCCTGGATGGTTAGTGTCAAACACAGATTTCTTTGCTATCCAAACTTGCTTCCATCCTCTATTGGCTAATTTTTTAAATTTGCAATTTGACACAAAATGTCCCTTTCTGCAACAGAAATGACATTTGCCATCAAAGGATGAATGTTTGTTTGGTTTAGTAAAGATGTCATACATACTCTTAGCAATAGCAGATTTTTGACCATGTTTGACATTTCTGGTTTGCATATAACCAATACCATATCTGTTTTTATTTCTTTTAACATGCATATTTGGTGTATATCCTAAACCAGATTTTTCATGAACATGTCTTTGATTGCTAAGTATGACATTCAGTTTATCTTTACTATTAGCAAACTTCAATAAATCAGATTTTAATGATGCAACATTATTCTCAAGTTCAATGCATTTTGCAGATTTGTCATGTGAATCCTTTTTCAGTTGTTCACATAAATTTTCAATTTCTTTATGGTCATTTTTCATTTGTTCAAGCATTTTCTTTGTGCTTAACAACTGTTTTATGGAATTCACATAATCATCATGCAGCTCATTGAAAGCTTCTTGTAGCTCATCATAAGTTGGATTAGACTGTGAACTAACCTCATTTTCTGATTCTGAGTCGGTATTTGCCATGAGACACAGATTCGCTTCTTCTTCATCCGAAGAGGCAGAGGATTCTTCGTTGTCGTTCCATGCAATATAAGCTTTTCTGGTTTTGGTGACTGGTTCCTTGCCTTTTGGTTTTGTAGCTCTATTTTTGTTCTGCAATTTGTAGCATTCTGACTTTATGTGACCAGTTTTACCACATTCATAGCATGTGATTGTCTTGTTGTCACTAGTCTTAGAGCTGGATGGCTTTCTGAATTTGTTATCTTTCTTCTTCAGAAATTTCTTGACAAGCAAACCAATCTCAGGCTCTTCATCAGTCTCACTGCTTGATTCATCTGAGCAACTTTCTTGTTCAGTTTTTGATTGATGCGTTTGGGCTTTCAAAGATAGTCCTTTCTTTTTCCTGCTTTCTAGTTCTGACTCATCTAGTCGATGCAACTCCATTTTGTGCTCCCTGAGTTTTCCAAATAGTGTTGCTGTGGTCATTTTTGCTAGATCTTTAGATTCAGCAATAACAGTTATTTTGGGCTGCCATTCTCTGGTTAGACACCTCATAATCTTTCCGATCTGCTGTTCATTCTCCACCTGTTTTCCCAGTGCATGAAGGTTGTTTATCACGTGTGTAAATCTCGTATGTAGATCACTTATAGATTCATCTTTCTTCATGCTGAACAATTCGTATTCGTGCATAAGTGTATTTACGCGAGCTCTTTTCACATCTGTGGTTCCTTCATGTGTTTCTTGAAGAATGTCCCACATTTCCTTTGCTGATTTACAGTTTGATACCCTAAAGAATTCTTCTGCACACAAAGCAGATGTTATAATGTTCTTAGCTTTAGAATTATAACCTACCTTCTTTTTATCGTCCTCAGACCATTCGGCTCTGGGCTTGGGAATCATCGAGTCATTTGTTCCTGCAATCTTGGGAACGTATGGGCCATTTTCAACAGCGTCAAGGATGTCTATGCCACTGGCTTCCAGGAATATCAGCATCATGTGCTTCCAGTACATATAAGCTGTTCCATTGAATGTTGGAGGTCTTGCTAGTGATGCGCCTTCTCCCAGAAAATCAGTTGAGGCCATATTCCTTTTATGAGTTTTACCTCCCGAAAAGTCAGGCTCTGAGGCCAATTGTTGATTATTATGACCTCGAAATAATCAAAATATATCAGTCTTTAATCAAATTAAAGCAATATTACATACACAACGGAATTATAATGCGGCATACAAGATTAACAATTAAAAGTAAAAAGATAAGGGATAGAATGCACCAAGATTTATCCTGCTTCAGTTTTCAACGAGACAACCTACATCCAGTCCTGACAATCCAACTGAATTTCAGCTTTTTCTCCAATAGAAAGAATTGTGAATTGTTTACAGATTGTCCAGTTTCCTCGAAACCTATCTATCTCTCACAATCTCTTTCTATTGCTCACCCCTTGATCCTTGTAGTCAATCAGCAGACTCACACAAAATCAAAGTACGCTCCTTCTTGATGAGGCCTCTCACCCAAGAAGATCGCCACCAGTTTCTAGCTGGATTTCTAGCAGTCGTTTTCTTTACAAAGTATTTATTTCAAACAGAATAAAAGAAGTCTTCAATCTTGAACAATGTGTCTTCTCACGAATCTGGATATTCAATGATGGATTATGAGAACATTGTCTTTTCTCTCAAGAATACTTTTTCAGCTCTCTCAATGATTATGGATAATCTTTTTGGCTTTGATCTGAAAAAGCAATATCAGAATGTTAACAATGTGTTGTATTGTGTTAATGAGAGTTAATGAGAGAATGATTGAAAACAGTTTATATAGTTTCTGAAAAACAACTAATAAATCGTTTTGCCAATCGATTCATTAAAGTTATAAAACAGGTCTAATCGATTTCCCAATCGATTATCGCAGGTCTTGTTTTTCTTGATTCTTGAAACTACACAAGCCAATCGATTTGCCAATCGATTCTTTTAAAAACTCTTTTCAGTAAATTATGTTTAGACTTATATGCCTCAATTTCATAATCGATTGCAGGTGTTTTGTTCAAAGTAAAAAATCACACCAATCGATTACTTAATCGATTTACTAAGTCTCATAATCGATTTACAAATACTCAGAATCGATTTGGCCACAAGCTCAAAGTTCACTGTGATTTCAAAAAGGTTATTTCAATCGATTTGCCAATCGATTGTTTTCAAGACAGTGACTTAGCTATTTTGATGTTAATCGAAGTGCCAATCGATTTGTTTGTATTTGCCTGAAAAGTTCTTACCTGATATTTAGTTCAATCGATTTCCCAATCGATTGCAACCAAACTTAACATGATTGAAATTCACACAATAGATTGTGTTTGTCACAGGTCAAGTTATTTTTCAAATATTATCTAAGCAATCGATTTGCCAATCGATTACCCTAGAAATTGGATTCTCACTGTGACTTGATCAATCGATTTCCCAGTCGATTGGTTTCAATCAGTTTTACTTTGTGATGTGTACAATCGATTTGCCAATCGATTAGCTTGTAAAACAGGTTGCCACTGACTTGTGCAATTTTCATTTCTAATTGTGCCAGTCGATTGCCTAATCGATTATACAATCACAAACAGTTATATTTCCTTACACCCTTGTTATGAAATCGATTTACTCAGTGAATATTCAACTTTGGTTGATTTCTTGTGTTCCAAGCAATTTGTTTCAAGTGTGTAGGATTGGATTGTTGTTCCTGAAATCTTGCTCAATTAAAATGTTAGATTTATCATATGATGTATGAACATTGTATGTTTGTTAATTATGTCAAAATTAGGATTCAAAGGACTAAAGTCCAACAGTTGATCTCATGTCATCCATATTCGAGCCCAATTCTACGTCACATAGGCCAGATAAATTGAGTTGTGATGACTTGGTAAATGTCAATCCATGATGTGTGTGCCCTATAAGTAGCGAATAACTTATTTGACAGATTGCCAATAGGACGATTTAGGGGAATGCATTAACTGACAAACCTTGTTGACTGGATATTGCAGGTATGTTCTAGTGATGGCGAGGTATTAAAGTGCACCTACAATAGAACGATATTGTTGGGTCATTTGTGTTCATAGAATCAAAAGCTGAAAGTTTAACAGTGGAGACTATAGGATTAGTTGTGGACATGTTGGTCTTGTGAAGTTGATCCTAGATATATAGAATTTAACTACGGACAAGGCTTCCGACAACAATCTAGTTAACTTGTATTCCAAAAAAATAGTGAAGGTTGCATGGTTGCTTCAAGGGAAGCTATGAGTGAATAGAATTAATGAGAAATTGGATAGTTTGAGGGGAGTTTCTAGTGATGATTACATCATCCACATATACTAAGATATTGAGAAGAGGGAACAATTTTGGTAGAAAGGAACACGTCACTTTTGGTGGATTGTAAGCCTAGTTAGGTGAGAAAAGAATGTAATTTCTAGAACCAAGCCCTTAGGGGCTTGTTTTAGGCTTAGAGTGATTTGTTAACTTGCAAACAAGATGAACCACCTTCGACAAAACTAGAGGGTTGTGCCATATAAATAGTTTTAGAGATGTCTCTATTTAAGAAAGTAGTGTTAATGTCTATTTGTTGTATATAACTCGAATGGTGGTAGGCTTGATTATAAGGATGAAAGTCTTTGAAAACTCCAAACCTTCTTGTTGTTGATATACTCTTTATCCAACTCGAGATTTATGTTTAGAGATAATTCCATCGGGATTATATTAGACACAAAAATCCCATTTGCATCTTATGACATTAACATGAGGATGAAGTTTGACAAAAGCCCATTTCTTGGTATGTTGAATAACATTGAATTCTTGTTCTATGGCTGACTTCCAATGAGAACATTTCAAAGCTATTTTGATTAATCTTAGTTCAATGTGCAAAGGTGCTTCCTAATTGGACTTTGAAGTTGTTGGCATGTATGTTTTAGGCTTGAAAATACCACATTTGCCTATTGTTAACATGTTATGTTGATTGGTGGCAGCTCTAGGAATAGGACCGGTGGAGGAGTTAGGTGTGAGATCATAATGTGTTGGATCAAGTGAAGAAGATTGGGATTGAGAGCTTGTCCAATATGGTTCAAGGTGAGACAAAGTTGATAAATAAAGTTATTTGAGGGTTTTAGGTATGTGTAGCACCATATTGTTGATTAATTGAGGATGTTTGAAGAAGAACAAAATGAGTGGTCTCAATAATAACATTCAACAGAGCCGTGCAAAAGGAATCAACATCATTAGTAGTGAGTGGTTGAAATCTATTATGACAATGAATAACATGAATGGAAGTAGTATGCTCAATATGCATTGGAAAAACTACACCATTTGTACTAGAATGGAAGTAAGAGTTAACATGAAAAGGAAATACGTTTTCATCAAATTTGACATGTCTAGAAATGTATACTTTACCATAAGGTGCAAGGCAAACATAACCTTTATGACTAGAACTATAGCCTAGAAAAACGCATTATTCAGACCTAAACTGAAGTTTATGCTTCTTGTATGACCTCAAGTAAGGATAACAACCACATCCAGAGATTTTTAAACTATTTTATTTAGGAATTTGATTGAAAAGCATTTGTAAAGGAGTTGAGTAATTGAGGAGAGGAGTAGGTAGTTCGTTTATGATGTAAACAACTATTCTAAATGCCTCCTCCTTCCCTATACTTCAAAGGCATATAAACATTAGCTAAGATAGTGATTCCTATCTCAGTAATATGACGATGTTTGTGTCCATCTTATCCATTTTGTTTTGTGTGTAAGGACAATTGACACGATGAGTAATACCATGAGTAGTGAGGAAAAATTCAAAGGCAACATACTCATTTCCTCCATTTGTTTAGATTGATTTGATTTTGAATCCCAACTGATTCTCAACCATAGTCTTAAAATGAATGAAGCATGAAAGTTCTTCATACTTGGCTTGCAAAAGATAGATCCACGTGAACTTGGAAAAAAAAATCAATAAAATGTAAATATTATTTGCTTCTGTTAGTAGACATAATGGGCGCAAGACTCCAAATATTGGAGTATATAAGTTGTAAATGTGTATCATAAACAAGAGTAGAATTAACAAAAGGAAGTTTATAAGATTTTCCTAAACAACATGCTTTGCAAACAATAGAAATTTTATCATAGTCATGAAAAAAGTTACAATTGAGCAGAACATTAGGAACAATTTTATGAGATTAGTGATATTAGAGTTTAGGGTTTTGGATTAGTGAAATTAGAGTTTAGGGATTATGGTTTAGGATTAGTGAAATTAGGGTTAGTGAAATATGAAGTATGGAATACCAACAATACCCCTCAAAATCAAACCTTTCCTTACAAACCTTGACCAACTTGCCTCGCCATTCTCCTCACAAATCAAACCTTTCTTACAAGAACCCTGCATTGCCAAAAATGTCTTCTCAAGCTTAATACCTATGCTTTATAAAAACAAAGGCTACAAGGTAATGTAATTTAAGGGGGATTTTTAGTGTATTTGTTATAAATTTCAGTGAATATTTGATTAATTCCTAATTATTTGATTATGTTTTTATTGGCAACACATACTCTCCAGTACGGTTGTTGCGGGGGCATCGGCATGCTCATTTGCGTGCTGTGCATATGCTCTGAACATATTTCAACACCACTACAGGAACGTGCTAGTCAATCTGCGATCAAAGCGGTGCACGTTTTGTTTCAAAAGACGTTTCTGACCTTCCCTCCCAAGTTGATTGGAAGAGGGAAGGTGTCCGTGTCCCCGATTCGTAAACAACTAAACTGTGGTAATTTTTATTCTTAAAATAATGAACATTAAATATTTTGGTAGATTAAGATATGAATATAGTTGAATGTATGAGGAATGGATACAGTTTGAACAATTCCTTCAAAATGAACTCACAAAAATTAGGTTTCAGTCACTGAGAATGGAAGCTGGAATGCCATGCAAACGTACCACCTCCCCTTGTGAAAATATCAGCCACAACCTAATCTAGCATGGCAGGTGTTGTAAACAATCCATATAATTGTACGGAACAATGATTGTTATGACATCATCTACAAGAAACAGATAATTAGTATGGCACAATTACATGTAGCAGTATTACAACTAGGAGCACAATTGAAATGTGAAGATTGGCAAAATTAAAATAGAATCAAATGCATAGAGCCCATTTATGAGCTTGTCTGCCAACAAAATATAATGATTTCCCTGAGATTGTGACATTAACCAAAAACTAGCATGAAATTGGAAATAAATGTGAACTTGGTGTATTTCTTATTGATTTTGACATAATACAATATGGTACAAATAGTCTAGGAGTACAAGTAAATCATAAAACTAGATTAAATCATAATAACTCAATTATTACAAGAAAGGAAAGAGATTATATGGCTATCAAGGTAATAGAATAATTCCTATGATACAACTAATTAAAGTTGTACAAATTGTCCCTTAATGACTTAATCATAACCAACAATCCCCTGAAGTTGATCATAGATATCAAATCATGCCTAACTTGAATCTTAAGTTTTCATAGGTGGCTCTAAAGAAGTGCTTGGTCAAGATATCATTCAGTTTTGTGACTTAAGGGTGTGTGCTGGAGGAAATTAGTCATTGTCAACCATTCCTTGATGAAGCGTCTATCAATTTCCACATTGTTTGTTCTGTCGTATTGACAAGATTTCAACAAAGCTTATGCACAACAAGCTTACTTCATGGGCAGTGTAACATGTTAGTTCTGCATGCATCATTGCAGCCACATCCCCTTGCAAATCCCATGTGCCATTGACCTAAGTCAACTTCTGCACTGCTTGTAGCAACCACATTATGTTATCTTGTTCTCCAAGACACTAAGAGAAGCCATGTAGGTGATTATCCTTTTCCTCTCAAATTTTTACATTGGATTCCATACGATGTCTGCTAACCTAACATCTCTGTTTCAGAAGTTAGTCAAGTATATATTTCATTTGAGATAAATAGATACCATGTTTGGACCGTCCACTTCTATTCCTAGAAAATACCTTAATTGACCAAGTTATCATTGATTTTCAATCCTTAGTTAGGATCATTTTCAGTTCTTCAATTCTAGTATAACCATCACCTGTAATAAAAATGTCATCACATAGAAAATGAAGATGTTAAAACCTTGCCTTCCTTTTAAATGCTTTAAGACATTGTTTAGTCAATTGACACTAAGAGAAGCCATGCAATCCTATCGCTCATGTGAACCTATTAACCAAGCCTGTAGGGGATTGCTCGAGTTGCGTATATTGGATCTTTTGAGTTACATAGCTTTCCTAAATTTTTTAGTCCAATGGGTATTCTCGGGTAGACATCTCTTCAAGTTCACCAGTTTAGGAAAGCATTGTTTTATATCTAACTTGGTGAAGTGGTCAGTCCAAATTACCGCTAGGGAGATGGAATACACAGACTGAATTCAACCTTGCCTGCATGTTGAAAAGGTTTCTTCATAATCCACCCCATATGAATGGTTGATCCTTTTTCCACCGGTCGAGCTTTGTACCTATTTACTCCCATCTGCATCGGTATTTTACCGAGAATATTCCACTGCATCCAACTGCCTTCTTCCCCTCTGGTAGGTGGGATATGTTGCCATGTGCCATTCTTTCAATGCCTTGATTCTTCCATTACATCAGGCTCTCATTTTGGAACTATGAGAAACTTCATGAAAGTTTTGAGGAATGTCGATGTTGTCCACAAGAGTGTGATGAAGATACTGTATCTCTTACAATTATTTTTCATCAGAAACATGTTTATAATTGGGTGTTTGTACAAGACGCTTACTCCCTTTCTCATAGCAAATAGGTTAGTCTAAGTCTTGATCATTAGTGGCATTATCAGATAAATTAGAGGAAGAGTTAATGCATAATATGCTACCTTTATGAGTCGGTTCAGGATCTGAATTTTTGCAGAGTCTTGGTTTTGCTTTTGAACAATGCATGCTTCTACTTCCTCAAGAGTTTGTTGCTTCTTCTTCTTCCTTATATATACTTGCATTTCTTTTCCTCCATTTGGTTTTCCTTTTGGACCAATTGTTGGTGCTCCATTTGTTGGCTTGGTAACCTCAAGAGTGGTTGTTTGCTGGTCCAGTACTGGTTCAACAATTATTGCGACATATTATGTGTTTTTAGTGATTTGGACAGGTTCAAGTGGGATTTGGACATGTTCTAATGGGGTGGTTAAGACAGGTTCATGTGGGACATATTTTGGCATCGTAATTTCCCAAGGTTGGTGTTCATTAATTGTAACTTTCATAGTATTAGAGCTTTGATACCATACGTTCATGGACAACATGAAGGCTCGAGTGACTTCCAATATGTGCCTATTTTTCCTCTATGTTGTCTCATTATGTTGTGGAGAATATCGACATGATGTTTAATGTATAATGCCATTTTTGGTAAGGTAACTACCAAGGGTGCGGTGGATATACTCCCTCCATTATCAGTTCTTAGTTCTTGAATGTTGCTTTAAAATTGGGTTTGGACCATTTTATGGAAGTTCTCAAATATACACCCAACTTCTGATTTTTCTTTCATAAGGAACACCCAACTGACTCTTGTATGTTCGTCAATAAAAGTGACAAACCACCTTGATCCAATAACATTGTTCACTCTTGAAGGTCCCCACACATCACTATAATGTTGGATGTACGGTTGTGCAAAAAATCCGGTTATGAGACTAAAATTCAAAGCCGGATCCAAATCCATTTTAAATATCTGGTTAAAACAATATGGTTGTAATCTGGTTTATTTATCAACTGGTTGGATACCCACTTATGTTTTATATTCGAATTTAGTTTTTATCCATTCAACTCCCAAAAACCATAAAATCCCCAAAACTATAAAATGATTTTGAATTTGCCATCACCCCACTGACCTTCCACCTTTCGGCGGCGTTTTCCGTCAATTTATTACTAACTTCATTGAGATATTACTAACTTTATTTAATCAATTGCTTATTACTAACCAACTATATTATATGATAACTAGTTAATGAATTAAGATATTTAATATTTATTGAGGAAGACTAAAATATGATAGACTAAATATTTTAAATATAATTTCTTAAATTACAGATTTTTAAACGATGATTTTTTTTTTTCAAAATATTACATTAATGTGTTACGTTAGAAATGATATTGAGATTTAGATATTGCTCAAACTTAACTTAATTATAAATCCTCAAAACAAAAATTAATATATTAAATCCATTAATATTTTAAATTTACTAAATCTTGTGTTGGTGGTGTCCATCTCGGTGTTGGAATCAAACTTTCAAGTGTTTGTATTTTCTACGGTTTTATTATGATGCAGTAATTGTTAAATTTGGTCGAAAAAACTTTCAGATGTTTGTATTTTCTATGGTTTTAGTAATAAGCAATTTATTGAACTTGTATGAATCAGAATCAGTGGTGTTAATAAAGTTAGTAATAAATCAATTTTAATCACAAGTGATTATAAGCAATTGAACATGTTCAATTTTAATCACAAAAGAAAATAATTGTATGGTTGATATACATTTTTATTGAGCTTCCATTTTGTAAAAATAATTGATTTTTAAATATGAATAATTCGTTTTTTTAAATAACCGGTTTTTAAACTATGAATAAATGGTTCTTAAAAAAATAATTAAATTTTAACCGGTTTTGAGAAAAAATCGATTTTAAAATTGAATATTTCAAAATCGGTTGCTTAACTAGAAACCGGTTATTTAACCATAACCAATTTTACAATTGATTTTATAACTGATTTTAAACCAAATAATGAATTTGGTTATAAATCTGACTTCATATATTGCTTTTAAAATGTATACGGTTTGGTTTTTAAAAAAAACCAACCATGCACAACCCTAGTTGTATGGAATAATGAGATTTGGGTGTCCTAGGCGATAATGCCATAACATTACATCATTATCATTCTTTGATGAACGCATAAGGGCAGTCTTATAGGATCTCTTATTTTGGTCTTCAACTCTAAAGAAGTAAACGCCTGCACTATCCTCAACATTGTCAATCATCTTCCTTGAATTCATATCCTAAAATTCACACAAATGTGGTAAGAACTTAATAACACATCCTAAATTTTTGGTTACAGATATACAATAAACAACAATCTAGTTTAGGAACATGTAAAACTTAATTAAAAGTAATATCATTAGAGACAACCATTGAACCTTTACCAGCCACCTTGGAGGTGGTACCATCTGTTATCCGGACAAAAGATCCATCTTGACATGAAGTGTATTTTCTAAATACAATGATGTCCCCAGTCATGTGATCCGAGGCACCATAATCAACAATCCAAGAGTTTATTTCCTGGTGATTTACATGAAGGGCAGTAGAAAAATTACCCTTTTGGGCAAGAGTAATAGTGGAAGAAGAGGTACTAGTGTTTTGCAGTGCCTGTTGCATTAGTTTATGTAGCATCTCTATTTGTTCTTTGTTGAAAGGGCTCACCTCTGCAATGTTTTTGGAAATACTTTCATTAGCAACAGCATATCCGCGTGCGTCTTTGAATCATGGTTTTAGACCTGTCGGTTTTCCATGAAGCACCCAACATGTTTCCTTCGTATGTCTAGGTCGCTTGCAATGATCGCACCATCCTCTATCTTTCTTTGGTGGACCTCTTTCTGCAAGTGCATAACCTTCAATGTTTGAACTTACACTTTGACTTCCTAACATGATTTTCCTTCTACTTTTTTCCAAATGCTTCACGAACGCTAAGGAGATGCTTAGTTCCAAAATCATCCCTCTCACTTCATCCAAATTTTTATTTAGTCCCAGTAGGAACTTAAATATTATGTCCTTCTCGACCAGTTTATGTGCACTTTTACTCTATGTTTGCTTAAATGACAAGTGGCTGCAAGTATTTTGTGAATGTATGATAGTACTTGGTGACCGACGAATCTCCTTGTCGAAGATTTTGTAAGAGACTTTTGATCTCAAATATGACTGAGGTGTTGTCCATATTTGAGTAGGTCTCCTTGGCTGCTTTCCATATTTTTGCAGCAATGTCGTAATACATGAAATTTTCACCAGACTCATTAGTCATGGAGTTGAGCAACCATGTCATAACAAGAACTTTTTCAACTTTCCATTTTTTATGGCTTGGATCAGTCTTTTTTTGGCTACTTATCCTCGCTAGTGATGTAGTCTTCCTTTCCTTTTCCTTGGAGGAAGATGCAGACAGATCTGGACCACTATGTGTAGTTTAGTCCATTGAGTTTGTAGCTAGTAATGATAATTGTTTAATGATGACTGGTGGTGTTTCTAGTCGCTACTGCCTTAGGGTCACATCTAGGATGCTTGGGCTGCTCTGTTTTTCTTCCATAAGAAAACCTTTTTTTTTTCCAGATTAGAACTATAGCTCTGATACCATGTGAATTTGTTGTATTTCTTATTGATTTTGTACATAATAAAATATGGTATAAATAGCCTAGGGAGTACAAGTAAATCAGAAAACTAATTAAATTCAAATTAACTCAATTATTTACAAGAAAGGAAAAATATCATCCGACTATCAATGGTAGTAGAATCTTCCTATCATACAACTAATGAAAGTTGTAGAGCTGTCCCTTAATGGACAAAATTGTAACCAACAATATACATCATTTTCATAAGCAAATTTGGAAACACAGTAAATTTTTGGAGATATTAGGAACATGCAATAGGTTATGTAAAAATAGAGGCCTTTTTGCATTTGGAGAATAAAAAGCAGAATTTTCTATACGCAAGATATTACTAGATTTTCCACTGGCTACTTTTATTTTTGTATGGCTAGTGTAGCAATATTTATGAAATAAATTAGCAGAACTAGGAGTGATTTGATTAGAGGAGCCTGAGTCAGGGTACTAGGCTGGATTGTATAATATCTCAGGGACAGCCATTAAGGCTGAGACTGGTGTAGAGGAATCTACAATACCCACTTGAATTTGTGGTGAAGCAGAGTTAGATTTTGCAGAATTAGGATTAAAGGAGGCTTTAATGTATTGTTCATCAAACCTATGCCAGCAATTTAAGGTCGTGTGACCAAATTTGGATTGATAGGCTTGCCTCATACTGACTTGCACTACTTGAAACAAGAGTGTCAATTTTCTTGGGTTTTTCAATTCGTTCTTAATTGAGTTTATTAATTGAATTATATTACAAGAGTAATTGAGTTTATAGACAAAGGATAGGAAGAGAATTGTTAGTTAACTAACTAAATCTGACTAAACACCTGATTTATTTTTGACTAAGTCACTGGAATTTTGGGCCAGCCATTTATGTAGTATAACTAGAGCTGTCAAAAAAGCCCTAAACTGCAAGACTCGCATAATTTTTTTTTATTAAGCCCTTAATATTAGGCCCTTTATCAAAATATTTTTTTAAAGTATTGACCCATTATTTCATGG
>PGTU02011406.1:0-20609 GCA_002896215.2 Cicer echinospermum | reverse complement strand
GATATCCTCCACATGAGTATGTTATGATCATTGATAGTGGAGAGCCAGAGTACTATCAAGAAGCTATTACAAATGTTGATAAAGAAAATTGGTTGAAGGCCATGCAAGAAGAGATGAATTCCTTGCATGAGAATCACCCATTTGATTTGGTAAAGTTGCCTAAGGAAAAAAAAAGCACTTAAGAGCAAATGGGCATACAAGATAAAGGAAGAAGAGAATAGTTCTCAACCAAGATACAAAGCAAGATTGGTTGTGAAAGGTTTTAATCAGAGAAAAGGTATTGACTTTGATGAAATTTTTTCACCTGTGGTGAAGATGTCCTCTATTCGAGTTGTGCTTGAGTTAGTAGCTAGTTTGAACCTAGAAGTTGAACAACTTGATGTGAAAACTACATTCCTTCATGGTGATTTAGAGGAAGAGATCTATATGGAGCAACTAGAGGGTTTCAAAGTCAAAGGTAAAGAACAACTTGTGTGTAAGTTGAAGAAAAGTTTGTATGGACTCAAACAAGCACCTCAACAATGGTAGAAGAAGTTTGATTCTTTCATGGAGAAATATGGGTATGGTAAAACTACTTCTGACCATTGTGTGTTTATCAAGAAATTCTCTGACGATGATTATATTATTCTCTTGTTATATGTGGATGACATGTTGATTGTTGGTCATGACACTAAGAAGATTCAATCTCTAAAGAAATATTTGAATAAGTCTTTTGCAATGAAAAACTTGGGTCCTGCAATGCAAATTATGGGCATGAGAGTTACTCGTGACAAGAAGCATAATAAATTGTGGTTGTCTCAACACAATTACATTGAGAAAATGTTAGAGAGGTTCAACATGAGCAATTGTAAACCTCTTTCTACTCCATTTGCTACTCATTTTAAATTGAATTCTGATCAATGTCCTACAAGTGAGAAAGACAAAGAAGAGATTAAGAATATTCCTTATACATCTGCAGTTGGTAGTTTGATGTATGTTATGGTATGCACAAGGCCAGATATTTCTCATGCAGTTTGAGTTGTTAGTCGGTTTCTCTCTAAGCATGGTAAAGATCGTTGACAAATAGTGAAGTGGATTCTCAGATACCTCAGAGGCACTTCCAAAGTGTGCTTATGCTATGGAGGTGGTGAACTTGTGTTGGATGACTACACAAATGCAGAAATGACGGGTGATCTTGATTCTAGAAAGTCTACTTCTGGTTATATGATGACGTTTGCAGGGGAAGTTGTGCCTTGACAATCAAGGTTGCAAAAGGGTGTTGCTTTATCCACTATTGAAGCTGAGTACATTGCAGCAACTGAAGCTTCCAAAGAACTCTTGTGGATGAAGAAATTCCTACATGAGTTAGGTCTCAAGCAAGAGAAGTTTGTGTTATTCCGTGACAGTCAGAATGCGATCCATCTCAGCAAGAATCCGACTTTTTGTGCAAAGTTAAAGCGTATTGAAGTGATGTATCATTGGATACGAGATGCACTGGAAATGAAATCATTTTTAATTGAGAAGATTCATACATACGAGAATGGTTTAGATATGATGACAAAGACCTTGTCTGTTTCAAAGATGATATATTGTAGAAAGAAGGCCGACATGACTGAGCAGTACCTTCCCACTTGAGTCGTGAGGGGGAGATTTGTTGGGTGAGCTCACTCCCCAAGTGGAACCCACCAAATTTTATTAATATTATTATTATTAGTATTAATATTGTTATTATTGAAAAAAAGAAAGAAAAAAGGCTTTATTGGGCTTGACCCATGTGAAGGAAATAAAAGGGATTTAGAAATCCTTAAGGAGTAAGGAAGAACGGCATCCAAAGAAGAAAAATAAGGGTTTGGTTCTGGTGGTGGTAACAGGTGTGTAGCAAACTTGCTCCGTTTGATCTACAAATTTAATATGTTATTCCTACCACTGCCACTGAGTTTATTACTTTTAATATATAGTTTGAGTAATTTTACCTTCTCTAAGAGTTACTTTGGTATACCCACTTTAGTGGAAGTTGTTATAATGTTTTGTTGATTATCTTCAATAATTGTTATTTAGGCTAGACTTTGGTGTACCCATTAATTATTTACAGTTGAATGTTTTTACTGACTAAGTCCCATGGGTGTTTTATCTTCTCAATTTGAGGGGAAATTTTCACCATTAAAAATTGTGTTTTGTCTCATATTTAATTTTCTGCCAATTTATTTTTGCACGTGTAATTGTATTTTCTTTTTGGCTATTTAGTGGGAGAAAAATTATTTAATTATCTCTTAATTATCTCTATATTTTTCCCAACAAATGATAAGAGAGATTTGACTGTGTTAAAACTTGGCCTTTGGTACCCTAGTATTTATGCAATATTAGTGTTGAATAAGCCAAACATTGGAAGTCATAGATACAATATGACATTATTATAACAAAAATACTGTTTAGAAATGCATGGTTGTAGCAATCCATTGCCTATTTTGGAGAAAAAGGGTTTGAAGAGATAATATTGGGTTAAAGCTAATAAACGGAAAGTAAACATTTCTATTTATATTCAAACGCATGAAAGTAAGTACCACTCAACAAATTAATTAAAATAACAAGAGTCGGACAAAAAATACAACCCAAAATATAATGTTCAGTTATATTTTCATAAATAAAATAAGGTAATCCATAAAATCCAACTTTTAATGATTTATATGTTATTCTGATGTCTTAGACAATGCAACGATGCCACCAAAATTTGACCAGTCGCAGATCATTGAAGTAAATAAAATGCTATCTTCTATGTTACTTTTTCTTTTTCATTACCCAAATTTATTTTGAATCAAGGTTAAAATATTTTTTTTATTTTCTTTGTTGTTCTTTCTATTATTATTGTCGTGGGAGTTTTTCACTAGAAATATAAAGAATCATTCTAGTAGATTTTTGAGAAGAAGATGAAACAAGAGAGAATGCTTGATTCAACATTTTATATTTCTACTTTTCCCTTCTATTACTTTTTAAAATTTCTTCTTGTTGTATGTTTCTTACTGTTTTTTATTTATGAACAGAAAAATTTCTTAAAATGTACCAAACGAAACAAATATCATTGGAAAAAAAAACTTCTTTTAATTTACCAACCAAAAAATCATCTTCATCTTTTTGTTTACAAACAAAAAATTTAAAAGAAAATTTGTATCAACGATAATATATATCTAGAAAATTGATACTCTGGAAATTATATAACTACCATCACTACAAAAAAATTGACTTATCGTGACCATACAAAGTTTGTCACTAAAGGTTAAAAACTGTAGGTAAAGGTCAATAATACTTTGAGTGACACCCAAATATAGTGTCAACTTTAAGGGGGCGTCCTGCTACACTTTGAGGACTTGTCACTAAGATGTTATGAGGAGTGTCCACAGGCATGTTTTTTATTTCTACGGTATTGCCTGACACTAAAACCTAAAAAAATATAAATAAATAATTAAATCTAATTCCTACGATATTATCTGTCAACTAAAACGTAGAAAAATATAAATAAAGAATTAATATATTCCTACAGTATTGTCTGTCACTAATAACGTATTATTATTTATTAAATTAAATTTATTTTGATCTCTCTACTAATTGTAATTCTAAATTATTAATACCAGTAAATTAAAATTTAAATTTCTAATTATTTATTAACTGATTGTCATTGAAACATACAATAAAATATATTTAATTTTACGAATTCTATTAAATGCATGTTACTTGCATTCCTAGCATTTTAATTATAGCACTAACATGAGTATGATATCCTTGTGGCAATATTGAAATGAAATTAGATCATAAAAAAAATATTCTCCACTAATTAGATCATAAAATCTTTTACATAAGTGATATATTTCTCCACTTATGAAGAAATATTACCAGTACATGCCTTGTATACAGTTAGCACGCGCAAAGCTACAATATTCAATCGACCTAAAATATTTCAAGATGATCAAATTTCAGAACCAAATAGGTTAATTGCCTTTTTAGTTAAATACAAATAGTATTGTCTCCCAAATATGTCTCGCGTACAAAATGAACACACAAGCCATACTGCAAAATGCCACTAAGATAAACATGCCACAACATTGTTTTTGCATCAAAGGAAATGAAGGCTAAGGAAACATTCTTATATTGATCATAGCATACTTAACTAGATAAATGAGAGACTTAATTAATTAACATAATAGTAAGAGGGAAGCAATTAAAAAAACAATTACCAAGGAATTCTCCTCTTGCATCCCACGGTCGATTTTCAAAAGACTTTCCAAATATACCACCTTTCTTATTTAGACTTCCTTCCTCGCCCGTGTGTAGTGTGGAAAATAGTCATGGAACTGATTTTGCTTCCTAGTTCGTTGACTCCATTAAAGAGAAAGCTTCTTAATAAATCCTATAGCGCAAAAACAAAAAGTGAGAATCGATAGTTGTTAGAATCTAGAAGAATCGATCTGAACTTAAATTCAGTTCACCTTGGCAAGTGTGTCACCTATCAATTTCTTCAAAACACACCTTGTCTCAGAACGCTACTTCAAAATATTTCCACGAACAAGGAATATTTAAAAACACAAATCAATAAGCCTCTTTTTGACAATATTTATATACTAAATTTGATATAGCCACTATTAAACGACATGCTTCCAAATTAGACAAAGTTTGAGATAAATCCAAACTACCTTTTCGGCTCTCTCCATGTCAGATATCTATGATGTGCTTCAAGATTGCAAAAAATTGATATTCATCTGTCTCTTTTACTGTCGTGTCTATCATTCCAACCATATCTGAACAGGCTAATGGTCATCAAGATAAAAGAATTACAACATAACAAGGGAAATTATATAATTAGAATGCTCGGAATTAAATACCTTGTAATAATCTCGGAATGCCGAATACACAACATACCTTTTGCGGGCTTTGAAGTAGAACTTTGTCCAAATGACATTGGGTGAAAAAAACATTATAGACTCACTTGTGAGCTTACTCCCATGGAAAATGCTGCATTAAGTCTGTGTACAGTAAATACACTAAGTCCTTTGAGCAAGAACTCTCTATCTTAATATAAAAACACACAAGTTCGCACGAGGACTTTAAAGAATCAATGGAAGTTCCTTGTAAAAGCATGTCCAGTTTTTGAAAAATTCATCACTCCTGTGGTGGTTAATGATGTCACTAAGAAGCTACTCGTTAACAAAACTTAAACATTGTTACGCAGTTGTCATTAACTGTTCAAAAACTGAAAATACTCATTTTATTTCTTGTAATTTTCCACAAAAATATTAAACAGTTAACCTCGGCATATTTCAGGCCAAGAGGAATTAAGCTTTTAAAGTACTTTTCCTTGAAGTCATCTTGATTGATGATATCATGCAAAGGGTTAAGGTCCCTGACAACATTACATTTAACACAACTGGAGTGAAATATTAAGAGCTGAATATTATTGATAATAGCTTGATAGTAACTCATGCTAAAGTATACAAAAAAGACTTTAACACAAACCCTGCTTATAGAGATATAAGATTCCTAATCCCAATTAACTAAGAAAATCAAGAAACAAATTATAAATAATACCTAAGTATTATGGAAATTTATCTTAGGAGATAAGCTGATATACTCTAAGATTACACAGATTGATCCTCCAAGATACAATAAGATACATAACTACAATATATCTGCAATTGGGACTAGTCAAACACTCTGTAGCCAAGTTTTAAAAAAATTTATCTGCAATTGTGATTCTGACCACATCTAGGCTTTTTTATGTTTCTCTAAACTTGCTCCTTAGCACACTGTTTACTTATGATTAAAACAGTGTAATTACAACCATGTTTTGTTTGTGTAAACAGTGTAAATGCCACAAAGGGGCAGGCATACAGTACATTTAGTAGAAAACTTAATGCTAGAATCTAAATTGTTCTAAGCGACATCCCCATCAATCAAAATGTGAACTAAATAAGGTTGTGAGGGTGGAATTTATGGAGTTATCCATGATGTAAAAACCCTTTTGTTGAAGCAAAACAAAACGGTGTTTCAGATTGTATTTAAGCAAGAAGATTACATGATAAGGCTTAGTCAAATAAGTGTCCTGGTTTTAGCATATTTGTTAGTTGATTTAGTCAAGTTTGTTTCTTAATTCTTCGTTAGTAATGTCACATTAAGTGGCATTGCATGGTTGCATTTGTAATACCACACCTGCACTAGTCCCATTGTAATCCCTAGTTTCAGGTTGCAGCTGGTTGGTGAAGTCGTCATGGTAACAGGACAAAATGACAAATATTTAATCCAACAAAAACAAAATACTAAACAAATCTACGACTTACATAATTTTCCCTTAGATGTCAACTTGGGTTTTGAACCTAGGCCAAATGGGTTAATGTTGCATTTGGATTCAATTCACACCTATGACAATGATAATTTAATATTAAATGTTCGAGGACACCCATTTTATATTAAATGTTGGATTTGTGATTTTATTTTTATTCCCAAGTAAGACTTGAGTTTTTTTTTAATAAAAATTTAGCCCATCAATTGCAGCCAATAGCCCAATAGGTCCATCAAAATAAATATCAGAAAACTTAGATTCTCATCTCACCAAATCAAATTTAAAATTCAAATTTAAAGTAAGGAATCATCCAATGATAGAAATCTAATAACTACAGTGACCATGTGGTTTTTGTGCTTGAATAATCTATCAGGTCAATATATGCAACGTGAGGTATGGACTATGGACTGTGAATTAATGTGACAGAAACGAGGGGACCTATTTAACTCATTAGTCAAAGAAATTTGCTGTACAGTATTCATCAAATACTGTTTTGAATAAACAATTGATAAGGATCATATAATATGAGTAGGTCAATTTAATTCAGCCTTAGTAGTTAAGGAAATTTAAATTACTAAACCATTGTTTCTTAATGTTAATTGCTTTTCTAATTTGTTTAACAGGACTAATATCTGAATGAGTAAAACTATCTAAAATGAAACACATATGAGTATAACAATACTTGAAGTTGAGTAAACAGAGGTACAATGTCAAAAAACAATCAACATGGCTCATTTGACTTTTTATTCAAAAATTGTCACATGCAACCTAGATTGGTGGACTTAACACCCATGGCAATGCAGCAGCCTCGCATTAAGCTCAATATGCATGGTAAACTGGTGATTTGTATATATTGAATTGAATGTGCAAACTGCCAATGGTTCTGCAATTTGGGGAAATGTTGGAAGACTCCAACAAGTACTAAGCGATAACCACTAACGAATTCCAATTTGTCTTTTGGTACTCATAATCAACTAATGAATGAATGAAAGCTTAAAGAAATCAGTATAAAAGTGTATTACAAGGAACAAGCAAAACCAGCAGCTGAAATCACATGCAGTTAATAAACATGAAAAAATGTGCCAAAATAAAATAAAAAATACCTTAGCAAACAGCTTTTGGTGGGTATTCTCCTCGTAGTCTTCTTGTGATCAAACACACTGCCTGACCTTATCCTCACTGAGTTTAGGTATAGCCTAAAACACACATCAATCAAGATCATATCTAGAATTTCCACGTGGACAGAGATCATCCCTAATGCACTCCTCTAACTTATATGAGTTCAAATTAACGGCTGATTTTTTACAGCATATTGGTCCACCACTTTCAGCAGCCTTATGGTACTCATCCTCTTCGCCAACAGCTGAAACAACTCATGATCTCTTTCCTGATAAATTAATTCACTAACCTGTCAGACCATACTTAATAATAATTCATTTTAAGCTTGAAAGATATAGTCCATTCAAAATAACAATAACACTTCTACAGTGTCCATGTAGATTCTCATTGCAAAAAAAACTAGAATACATCCTGGTGACTATTGCAAACATTGAAACAATTCCAAATATCATGAAATTAAAGAAGGAAATAGTGTATTTGTGTGGATTTTCTCCGCAACCACATTGATGATAATATGAAGTATTATGTCAACATAGCTTCATTCATTCGCATAGTATAAAAACTTGAATAGACAAAGATGCTTACACTCAATTTTTGTTTTTGTTTTGCACAGCCAATGTTACTAACAAATAGTTTTGTAATCTAGTTAGTTTTTTTCGCTGAAAGTGGGGATCGAAAATCGGCCTCATTATCACTTTACTCCCTAACTCCCCCACCTCAGTCACCAAGCCAAACTTATATCCCCTAGAAGATGCTTACACTCAATTGATTTAAATATCAGCTAAAATCTGCAATACATTGCCTACCTCTCGACATCAATGTCATCAAATATTTTAAATATTAAAAATAAAATATACATGATCCCTTGAACAACAAAGGAAGGCAATTGAACATGAAATCTTCACAGCATAATATATCAATGTTCGTCTAACAATCTCGATAAAACTAAACGCCCTAGTTACAAAACTCAAATAATCAATCGAATGAATCTAATGAATGCGGATCCGAGTCGGTTTCCCCAATCAGACAACAACTACTATCAAATTCAAGCCAGTAGTCACAGATCGGTCCAAAGCAAAAATCAGTTTGTTGAAAACATTTGTTAAATGAAAAAGAAATCAAAAACAGCTCATCCATAACGAATTATTGAACCCAAAAATTCAAACAACAGGTATGAAATTAACAAGTACATGATTATTATTTTTTGGTAAATAAAAAAAGGTAAAGTGTTCGTTGAAGAGTGTGAAGTAGATGGATCGAGTACCTGAAATGAGACGAAAGAGCGAAGACGCGTAATTGAGGATTTGAGTTCGCGAAAACAGGTGAAGTAGCGCAAGACTAAACAGAAAAGCGAGTGCGTTCTGATAAAGGACGGTGCCGAACAACCAGCTATGACTCGTTTGAGTTGGAATATAGGAACTACATCGTTGTGTTACTGTTATTATTGTATTGATTGACATCTGAATCCTGAGCTTGAATTCGCTGAAGAAATGCTGAATCGTACGAGAAATTCGATTGAAGAGAATAAGTATTGAAGGGAAATCGATTAAGAGGAAATTGAAGGAATCAATTGAGGAGGGAATCGATTTTTTTTTATAAGTTTATAAGGATGAAATAGAGAACAAAATTGAGAAGAGCTTCAATCATTCCTTAACCTTTGAGCAAATTTGAGTAAAAATATGGGAACAAATGTTTCTGAGATCGAAATGGGAAAAGCGAATCAATTGTTGGTGAATTTGAGCAGAAATTGAGAAGAAATGAGGAAAAAAATTCGAGATGCAAACGGAGGAAGGGAAACGATGAAGTGGAGTGTTGGTCAACCAGGAAATATTTTTAGTGAATATTTGAGTTTTTTATTAAATATGAATGCTGTTAACATAAATTAGAATAGGTGACACTTTGTCTGTAGCTAAAGTAATTATAGTGACAAATAATGAGATATCACTAAAAGTTGAGCTGTCAACAATATATGTTTTTTTTTAGTGCATTTTTTCATCAAACAGACACCTAATTAAAAGTAGGACATTTTAATCTAAAATAACTCTACCCAACATATTACATATTTACCCAATATACTTTTGTTTACTCTTAATATATAATATCATATTCTATATTTCTTCACCTATTAATCATGCATATCTCTTTTTCTGTCCTTCATATTTAGATTCACATTCAAATTTCACTATTATATATCTTTTTCATTTCAAATCTAAATATCTTATTTCTTACATCTTTTTTCAATCATTTTATTCTTTCTTTTTCTCATTCTCATCTTCAATTTCACCTTCTCTAACCAAGAGACTTTTTTTGTTGCTAAAAAGTTGAAAGATCTTCTTTCCTACAAACAAGAATAAGAAAAACACAGGTAAATAAATAAAATTTATTTTTATCTTCCATGTTACGTTTTCTTTTCCTACACAAATTTATTTTAAATCAAAATTAACATGTTTTCAGTTTTATTTTTCTTTCTATTCTTCTTTTCGTGGTAGATTTTAACTAAAAATATAGAACAATATTTTACTAGGTTTGGAGAAGAAGACGAAACAAGAGAAAAAGTTTGATTCAACATTTTGGATTTTTATTTTTCACTTCTACTACTTTTCAAAATTTCTTGTTGCTGTCTGTTGTTTCCTTTTTTATTTATCAACAACAAAAATTTTAAAAAAATATAATAGAATACAAATGTCATTAAAAAAAACTTCTTTTTATTACTAAAATTTAAGAAAATTGTATCAATATAGAAAAATCATACAAGTGAAACAAAAAATTAATAAGAGAAATAGCTAATAATTTTATTAGACCTAAAAACATTAATCGTCATTTTTTTTCTAACAAAAATTTGAACTACACTTAAAAACACACACAAAATACAGAAGATACTTACAAAAACATAAAATAGAATAGTCTAAATGGAGAAAAATTATTTGTTCCATGAATTGATTCTAAAAAATGATAATAGATTAAAAAAAAATATCCAAGATAGACATCATATTCAAAGATGACCCAAAAAGAAGATCCCCCAACAATTTAATGTCCGAGATCATGAAACAAATTTCTCAAATGATAGCTTATGTGATGAAAATGCATATCTATGCTATAATTCAATACATGACCTTAAGGTGCTTGGATTCAAGATTTTTATGGCAGAGCTCCGACGCAATTAATAGTTTTGAAATAAAAAAATATGGAAAATAAGTCATTGATGAGAGGAAGAATTATAGTGATGTCTCACCATTGGAAGGCCAGATACGGTGTACTTAGCCACATAAAGGAGAGGCGACTGACTTTTGAAGAAGAGAACAATTTCTCTGCTTCTCTTTGTTAGGAGACATAGGAGAGAAAAAAAATTACGGTAAACTGGGTAATATTATTGAAGGAAAACAAATTAAGACAATGAGAGAGAAATGATAGTTGAAAAAAAAGTTAATTTATTAAAAAAACGTAATAAATAAAATATTGACCTATATTCAATCTCAAAGAAATATCATTATATCAATTTATCATATTCTTTAGATCTATATACAAATTTCCAGAGAAAATATTTTTTTACACATATATCAAAGTATTATCAAATTTTTTTCAACACAAAGTAAAGAATATTATATTTAAATAATTGCAATATAAAAATTGGATTATAGATTTTTGAATGATATATATAAAAAATATGGAATAAATATTTCTCACTAATAATAAAAATATGAAATAAATATTTATCACTAATAAATATGAAGAAAAAAACAATAGGACAAATACTTTTCATTATTGTAGAAAAAAATACGAGACACATTTGTCATTGATAAGTTTTTAAATAAATACAAAATAAAAATTTATTAATGATAAATACCAAAACAAACATAGAATTGTTAAGACAAACTCTCAAATTAAAGTTTTGATGAAAATAAACAAATGTTAATTAAGGATGTTAATTATGATTCTAAAATGTTATGTTAATTTACCTTGTGCATTTAAGTGAATTAATTAAAAGCTAGGAATCAAGCAAAGCCAAACAAAGAAATCAGATAAAAACTAAACAGATAAAGAAACAAGAACATTCTGAACAAAACGGAGAATGTTCTCCAGGATCAAGACTGATCATCACAGTCTCAAGACCAATCAATCTCCAGTAGTTCAACGAATATTTTGCCTCTGAATTTCATGTTAATTATTGTGTACTTGACAAAGATCAAGAATGATCCCATTCTAATCAAAAGAGACATTTTTAATCACAAATGAAGCTCATTGAATCATGCAAGTTTAAAACAAGTATGAATCTTCCCAACTTAAATATCAAAAAAGTTAATCAATCTTGATATGTACAGTCATCCAGATTGACAGAGGAATCATCCAGAATGATCAAAGACTAAACCTCCAGATTGACATCAAGTCTGCTAGAAAGTACAAAACTAGACAGCATACCGACTGTTGATGACAATCTCCACGAAACTGCAGAAGCTCAGTATCATCTTCTGTATAAGTTTTCATCATCATCTCCAAACTATTTGAACAAATTAAGGTCGTAATCAAATATATATATCAGACAAAATGTATCTGAAGAATAAAGATCATTAACACAAGAGAAATATGATCAAGAACGAATAAAATCGCCAGTCAACAGATTCAAAGTGTTCAAAGGCTGAATTATTTTATTCATATATGTTTTGGTCAAAAATGACGAGCACCTACCAACAAAACTCTTTTGATCTCATTAAGCCTCCACAATGCATAACAGAAAGGCCAATGTTAAGCAAATCATGGTGTACCTGTACTTCGACGACTCTAGAGAGAACGAAGGGGACACATTGTCACTCATTCGTTCTCATATATAGAAATTTGATAATCATTTGCAAACTTATCTTGAGGAAGAGATAATTTCTAATTCTTTCTAGACCTTATCATTTCAGTTGTTTCAATCCTTATACTTTATCAAACGAGGAATCAACTATACTTTCGTGCACAGAAGATTAACCTATTCTAAATTAAAATTATATGATTTCTATGAATTAAAATCGAAACTAATAATTATATAAATAAGTATAAAATCAAATAAGCGTTTAGATTAATTGTTGATTATAAATAAGAAATGAATATCTTCACGAGCTCTGGAATACCATAATCTATATTTGGGAAAAAAATACAAAATTAGTGTGTGTATAGTTGTATAAGTTGTTTCAAAAGTAAAAGTGTAATGTGACGTGTGATTTTGAGGAAATATTTACATATAAATATGAATGAATGTATGGAAGTAATAAAATTTTATAAAAAAAAAATTATGTTAAAATAAATTGAAAAATGAATAATTATTAACTATGACAAGTTTGTGAAAACTAGATCTATATGATAGTTGTGGTTTGTATGGTTTGATATATGTTAATTAGTTGTGATGAATTTCAAATAGACCTGATACAATGTTAATAGATATGCTAAATAATATAGATATTGTGGTGTATGTCGTTGTAATTTTGAGTTCTCAATGTATTTTATGGATATAATTGTTTTTATGAGTAGAATTGTGTTTGTTGCGTTTTTATTGCCGACATGTATATTTGAGTCTAATATGTAAATATGACATGTTATCGATACATAAAGTTGTTCTGGTTCATGCTTCATAAGAGATTTTTTTCCCTTTCTTTTTTTGTTGTTGTTCTCTTATTTACTTATTAGTATTATTTATTACAACTACGACTTGCCTATTGAGTACATTAATATAATTCGATCCTACTCAACTGGGCAATTGACACTAGTTTAATAATTGGGGGACTTTAATAATATTAGTACTTTTATTATAGCGTGACTCTCAATGATTAGAAATTTCAAATGATATTGTTTATGTGGAAAAAGACTTCTCTAAATAGAAGTTTTGTCTTGTCATCGAATTTTCAATAAAATTTTATCACATAAATAAGTTTATAAAATAATTGTGGCATATACTAAATTATCATAGATAAATGTATTGTACCATTGATTCAATAAACCTCTAACATGCATATATGAATCTAACAGAAAATGAGTTAGTGAGAGACACAGTTGCTTGCGGGCCTTAACTTAATTTCAATAACACTTCAATATTTATCTTTATCTTTTTCTTCGATTATCTTCTATTGGTTTGATTAATACATTGAAAATATAAGATAAAAAAGAGTTTATTTGAAGATTTGATTTTAATTTTTAGAATTAGCTTAATTGAAAATGATAATTAATTTTATGAGTTTTGTTTGAAAATTTTAATGAATTTTTGTAAAAAAAAAAGGATAACATTGTTAACACTTTAAAACATAAAAGATTAAATTGTTTAAGTAAAATTAAATAAAGAACTAAATCGGAAAAAATAAAATAAAAAAAACTAAAGTGTTATCTAAAATTAAGTTAAGAGACCACATGAGCAATTATGCCTAGTAAAAAACTAATGCAAATATTAGTTAAAATTTTGATAGTACTTTTTTTTCTTCCCTAAAATACCATAGAAGTTGTCTTATTTATTTAATGGTTATTAAACTTGTATTTCTTTGTAATGAATTATAAACAAAAATAATAATTAAAAAGTTCATGTATATAGATAAAAATTTCAACGAACATTAACTACCACATTTGATTATATTTTATTTAAGAGGAAGTAATTAGCACATGGTTACACGTTAAACAACTCATTAAAACAATTCCTTTTTTTATTTTTACTTTCAAACTAATTTTATTAACATGACAAAAAACTTATTTTTATTTTATGTTTTTTTTGAATTATGAACCCAAATGTGCAAACTTTATTCAAAAGTTAATGATGAGTTAATTGGATGGTACCTATATTTATATTTTGGACTCCTTTTAGGAAATTAAATTGTGACAAGTCTGACAAAATCATAATATATTGTAATTCTTTTTATTTTTATTGACCGAAAAATATTTTTAATACTCTACAAATATAATAAAGACTATTATTCTTAATGTAGTTAAAAGTATATATGTTAATAAGCGAGAAGTATAGTAATTGCTAAAAAGCTATTGACTAAAAGTATATAAGTGAACTTGAATTTTTATTTTTGAGACAAAATATGGGAGATGTCTAATTTTACTATTTTAAAAACTAAAAAACTATTTTTAATCACTAGAAAATAAATATGACACACTAGTTCCTATAAATAAAGACCAACAAACATTGATTTGAAAAGACAGTCACACCCTTAACTATATTAAGAAAGTTATTTAATCCTTAGACAGCAAAAAAGAAAATCCCTAAATAATGTTAGTTTTATGCATTAGTTGCATAGTTTTTCTTCATAGTATTCCAGTATATATTTCATAGTGTTTAAAAGATTAAAATAAATCATAATTATAATAATTAAAAATAATATAGAATATAGATACATATTCTACTTGACATAAAGCAGTTATTAATTAAAATACTAAATTTGATAGTATGAACATTTGACACAACATGACAACTTGAAATTCAAACATATGACAATTCTCTATTGTTTGATAACTGAATAACGCCAGTGAGATTATAATTTGGAAATCTGTATTTAGTCAAAATAATAATATATCAACACTTACCATATCATGATGAAACAGTCTTCATTTGGTTGGATACAATACAAAGAAAGCTCCATATTATATAATTCATTCCTTTGACAATTATACACAAAGATTCGTACTAAACAAGTATATCCTTCTACAACATTACAAAAGAAAGTATGCATTATTTTGAAAACAGGATAGATATACTACTTAATGTTACTTGGATGGAAATTCAACCAAAGTTATATAAATATATAGTCAGTAAAAAACATCAATTAATTAACTAACTTCATAGAATAAAAAGAAAAAAAAAACAAATAAAATTAGCTATAACAGGTGTATCATCATAACTATGATTATGTACTACTGAACACAATGAAAATCAATAATACTATCACTTGTGGTTTGTGTTCTATTCATTGTTCTGATGTGGCAGCAAATGAATCTCGCTTTCGAGTTCAACATCGCACCAACGCACCATTTCACAACCGTTGGATGCATCTATACTTCAATCAAAAAAGCAAAAAGAAGCACACCACACCACTCACACCACCACGTCTCTTATACTATCCAACTTTGACTTTTTTATCTTGGCTCAACATGAGCGCAGCAACATTTTCAAGATTAATACTTGTAGTCAGTCCATTGCCAACACCAATAATAATTCAAAATTCATGTGCCATTGCCGAGCAAACATATACCCGTACGAACCAAGAGATTGCTCCTCCAGGAGCTTCCAAATTCCAGCAAAAATTATGATGTAAGCTACATTTTATAATCTATTATTATATATTAGTTGTTACTTATATAAATAATCTAGATAACTTAACTTATGATGTATTTTGTTTCATTTATATAGAACGAGTGTAATAATATACTCCTAGAAGCTCAGTAGTAATTGGCCGGTTTTAAAAAAGATTGATCAGATGATACGTTTAATATAACATAAAGTTTTGGTGAACATGAATGGAAAGCACATGGTTATTTAGTTGCTCTTACCCTTTGTTTACCATTCCCTAATACTTATGAGACGGGGTTAAATCTTATGCTATAACATGACCTCAATGGCTACTTACTTGGCAGAGAGGTCGTATTAAACCTGGCAAATCTTGTGTCTAATGTTGATTATTTGTCGATGCAATATTACAATAATATCATTTGTAAGCACAAAATTCAGTTACGAGATTGGTAACACTTATTATTTATGATAAATAAGACATTTGCTTCACTGTAAGTCAAAACACCTTCTCAGTACCAGAAATGATAATGTCAATACATCAATTGTGGTAATAACCAAGTGTATTACTGATCATTCTATACATGATAATGAATAACAAAACATATAACTTCTTTTGATTCCACATTTTTTCCTTTCTGCTCTTTCTTATTGATCCTAATATTTAATATCCACTTAGAATCACAAAAGGATAATATAAATCGTAACATTCTTACTTAAGTCTAGTAAAACAAGAACAAGAATGTACTAAACTTTGGAAAATCAATATAAAAAGATATATTCATACAATTTAGGATTAATAACAAGTCTTAGAAGTATATTAGTGGCTCGAACGATGAGATTATATTTTTAGAGTAGGAATTAGATTTGAAATGTTACATTTGAAAATAGAATAATTATAGGTATAAGATGAACATTGTTGATTTCTTTATTTAAAAATTTGTCTTGAAGGATGAAAATATTGAATTCTATTATTTAATTGTTTTATTATAATTAATTAGTTAGAAATTTTAACTAATCCGATTAAATAAATTAACTAAAATGAATTTTAATTTTAAATATTAATATATCTAACAAACAACTGAATGGTGTAACCCAAAAATTAAATAATAACAACTCATAGACAACACATAGCTTATAGTGCAATATATTCCACCACAATGAAGACAATAATATCACTTGTGAATTGTGTTCTGATTTCATTCTTCTGTCTGAAAACTAATCACCTCCCTTTGACAAATCACCACCACCACCACCTTTGCCTTTAATCATTACAGATTCAATCTATATTCAATTTCTGAAAAAAGCTAAAAGATTCTCGACGACCATACTCTGTCATATTGCTGAAGTATGTCCAAAAAAATTGAATTTAAGTTGAGCTGTTTAAATTACTTTCAAGAGTAATGAATTTTATCACTGCAAAAGCATTATAAAAGGAATGCAATGAACAATATGGATAGTAAAGATGTGTTGTGTAATTAGAAAAAAATGGCATTTTGCCATGATGCTTTATATCATTGCTGAAGAAAGGTAACTGAATGACACACATATTCGAGTTGATAAAGTATACACTCATTGGTATAAGCTACGGTTTGATGATAATGTCGGCATAAAAGAAGAAGACAATTAAAATGTTTTCATTTTAATAGAGTTGAAAGCGATTTAGGTACGTTTTAATAAGTTAAATAAAATAATTGTTAATTTAGTAAATTCATTGGATAGTATATAAAATTTAATATCCATGTAAATTGATATACTAACTTAAAAAAAAAAATATCAATGAAAGAGACACCTTTGATACCCATCGTAGAAGTCACTCTAACAAAATTAGCTTTCATTTAGTCAAAAAACCATATATTTTAAGTAGTTTAACACTATTTACCTGCTAGGAACTAACAAGAGCATCGTGTCAAGGAATCAATAAAAAAAACAAGTGGACATCAATTATTCCTTCTTCAATTTACTAACTTTATGTTGATTTAAAAGACATCAATCACATATTAAGTATTAATCACCTAATACATTCTCCTCCTTTTTAGCTCTGCTCTCTCGTTCTTCTGCATGTTCAGCAGCTTTCAACTCAGATTAACATAAACAAAATTTCTTATACATATAAAATACGTACACATACCTAGGTATACACTCACACGCACGCACACACACACACACACATATATATATATATATATATATATATATATATATATATATATATATACACATGCATTTAAATGGAGATCATAATGTAAAACATTTGATTTTGCAACTGTCAAGATCATTCTAAGTAACACATAAAACATATTTCTCTCTTGCTATCACTCCAATAAATTGTCACTAGTGATGTAAGTATTCGTTTCTTGTCACGCTAGAACTTGCATCATTATAATTAATGGCCAAACCTTATCACATATAAGTTAAATAATATTTCATTGGAAGACATAACTGAACCACAAAACTTGTTTATTGCATGAATTTATGTGAATTCTCTTTTAAATATGTATACCAAAATGTTATATATGTTAATAGAGCATTAATTTCAAAACTATTGTAAGATTTGTAGATCGACTTACTACTTAAAAGATATTTTATCATTTTCTTTATAGAACCAGAGAAAGTTTCATTCAAACATGTCTAATCACGGTTGTGTCATGTATCATTTCTTAAATAATATTATGGGCCTAGTAAATTCTAGCATGTAAATATCGGAAAAGTGAGATCCAAGTTGCTAAATTATCTATAGAATTACTCTTGAGCAAACACGCTTACCAACAACATTTTCAATAGAACCTGTGGGGTAACATAAGTATGATTATAGTGTGAATTTAAAAATGTGTTGAAGTCCACATTGAAGAAATATTTTTTTTAAATTTATTGAAAAGAAATTGTTTTTAAAATTCAAGTCCACACATTGTAAGAATATTTTTGAAACACTATTTGAAAAACTATCATATTTTGTGTATGTTCAATTCTATACATACTAAAATTCCACATTTGTTTAGAAAATTATATGTGTACTTGCTTCCTATTCACTATATAATGAGTTTCAAGCTATTGTGAAAAGCATCACCTAAGAAGTTAGGAATGCTTTTTCACCCCAACTTTCTTCTTTATTCTTCACCTCTTTATTGTCTGGCTCGCTACTATATCTTCTGGCCACTTCTCTTTTCCCTATCTTCTGTCCATTCAGTTTTTAAGAGAGACGGTTATTATGCCGTATCCCTTCGTTTTTGTAGCGGAATTTTTATATGGCCGCAGTACCTTCGGTTTTTGAGGGCTGACGCTTATTATACCGCAGTCCTCGGTTTTTTTGGCGGTTTTTTTTTTTGAGCGTTTATTAGTCCGTCAGTCCCTTTCCTGTTTTTGTAGTGGTATGTATATGAGCACACACCGTAATGTCCTATGTTTATTTATATTGATGCGGTTTAAATAATTTTGCTTTAGCCAGTAAAATCACTTTTGTGTTTTTAGTAGCAAGATCGCTCTCAAATAAGCATAAAATGTAATTAAGTCGCAACATTGATAAATTTATATTTAAAATGAGATGCTGCCATATAATATCGTCTTATTTTTAATTATAGAGCGTAAATAAAATGAATTGTCTTTAGAGGCAATTTAACTTTCATAATATCATATTTTCAATTAATTATAATTCAATCAATGATCAATGCCTATTGTTAATTAAAAATTGAATAGATGGAATACATCATATCGAATATATATAATGAAGACAATGATCATTGCAAGACATGCCTGTTGACTTAGTAATGGAGAATTATATGGTATGAATATATGAAGAAACACGCGAAATTATAGCACGTATCTCTGATATTTTGTGTTTTTTTTTCTTATGCTGTGGATTTATGTTTCTTGGAATGAAATCACAGACTTCTGGGAGATCCGGGCAACGCCTTTGGCAAGTCCATTGTCTTTAATATAAATAGGGTACGTTTTCAGCATGTTGGTTTTGTTTGCCCAAATATGTTTTCCTTCTATACTCTAAATGAGCAACCATATCAACTTAGCTCAATCTTCTTAATTCTTATCCATTACATTTAAAAAAATTATTTTACTATTATCTATATATTAAATAATTTAGGACGTTATTATTATATATCATCGAATTCAAAATTTAATTTATGTGTTGTCCAATTACTCTGTTATAGTGATTCAATTTATAAACTTATGCTATTAATAGTATAATATAGCATATATATTATGCAGATAAATAATTAAAATAGGAGCACGACAGTAACATATCTATCTCATCAATATTATTAATGTTTTATATATAAATAATATAGTTTATTTTTAGATTTATACTTCATAATAAATAATAATGAATAACATAAATATAAATAAATAACTAACTAAGTAATTAAAAATAAATAGATAAATAAATAATAAAATATATATAATAAATAAATAAGAATGAATAAATAAATAGTAATAATAAATAACTAAAATAAGTAAACTGAAAAAATAATATTAAATAATTGGACAAATTAATTAATAATAAATACATAAATAATAAGTAAATGAATACATAAATAAAAATAACAATAATAAAGTAAATGAATAAATAATAATATATAAATAATAAATAAAATAATGGATAATAATTAATTAAATAAATAAATAATAAGTAAATGAGTAATAAATAATAATAAAATATAATAATAAGGTAACGATAAATAAATAACACAAAAATCAAATAAGATAAATGAATAAATAAATAATATAATAAATAATAAATAAATAAATAAATGGATAAATAATTAATAAAATAAATAATAAATAAATAAGTAGTGAATAAATAAATAATGATTAAATAAATAAGCAAATGAATAAATAAATAATAAATAATAAATGAATGAATAAATAAATAAGTAAATAATAAAATAAATAATGAATAAATAATAATTAAATGAATAAATAGATAAT
>PGTU02011404.1:0-21834 GCA_002896215.2 Cicer echinospermum | reverse complement strand
GAACAAAGAATAAGCCTACGCAGGACGAAAATGACCTAAATGTTCATCCTATGACACAAATAAACTTATTGATGCACAAGATCGGTTAAAAACCCTAATTGGACTAGAATAACCTAGGGAGGACGAAATATGACCTAAATGTTAATCCAATGCCACAAATATGAACATATTGCAATTGCACAGGATTGGTTAAAAAACCTTAATTGGACAAGAATAAGCCTAGGAGGACGGAAAATGACCTAATATGTTCTATCCAATGACACCAAAACACACCCTATTTTATTGCACAAGATTGGTTTAAAAAACCCTAATGGACTAGAATAAACCAAGGGAGGACGAAAAATGACCTAAATGTTAATCCAATGACAACAAATGAAACTATTGCATGCACAAGATTGGTTAAACCTATATAGGACAAGGTAAGCCTAGGGGAGAACGGAAAATTACCTAAATGTTCATCCAATGACGACAAACACACCATTTTGATGCACAAGATTGGTAAAAACCCTAATTGAAACTAGAATAAACCTAGAGAGGTGAAAATGACCTAAATGTTAATCAATGACACAAATGAAACATATTGGATGCACAAATTGGTTAAACAACCCAAATTGGAAAAGAAAAAGCCCTAGGAGGAAGAAAGTGACCTAATGTTGATCCAATGACACAAATGAACTTATTGCATGCACAAGATATTGGTTAAAAACCCTAATGCTAATGAATAATTATAGGGAGGAAAATTACCTAATTGTTCATCCAATGACACAAACACACCTATAGGTATGCACAAGATATGGCAATATGTTCATTGTGACATTGATTATATTTAGGTCATTTCGTCCTCCCTAGGTTTTATTCAGTCCAATTAGGGTTTTATCCCTTCTGTGCATCCAATAATTTCATTTGTGTCATGGATGAAACTTTAGGTCATTTTCGTCCTCCTAGGTTATTCTGTCCAATTAGGTTTTAACCAATCTTGTGCATCCAATATGTGTCATTCGTGTCATTGGATTAACATATAGGTCATTTCTCGTCCTCCTAGGTTTATTCTAGTCCATTAGGGTTTTTAACCAATCTTGTGCATCCAAAAGGGTTTTGTGATTGGAGAACATTTAGGTCATTTTCGTCGTCCCTATACTTATTCCTTCCAATTAGGGTTTTTAACCAATCGTGTGCATCAATAAATTCATTTGTGTCATTGAGATTAACATTTAAGGTCACTTCGTCCTCCCTAGGTTATTCTTGTCCAATTATGGTTTTAACCAATCTTGTGCATCGAATAAGTTCATTTGTGTCAAGGATGAAATTTTAGGTCATTTTCGTCCTCCCTAGCTTATTTTCTGTCCAATTGGGTTTTTAACCAATCTTGTGCATCCAAATATGTTCATTTTGTGTCATTGGATTAACATTTAAGTCATTTTCGTCCTCCTATGTTTTTTCTTGTCCAATTAGGTTTTTAACCAATCTTGTGCATCCTATAGGGTGTTTTGGTCATTGGAATGAACATTTAGGTATTTTCGTCCTCCCCTATACTTATTCTTGTCCAATTAGGTTTTTAACCAATCTTGTGCATCGCAATAGTTCATTTGTGTCATTGGATTAACATTTAGGTCATTTTCGTCCTCCTAGGCTTTTTCTTGTCCAATTAGGGTTTTAACCAATCTTGAGCATCCAAATATGTGTTTGTGTCATTGGATGAACATTTAGGTAATTTTCGTCCTCCCTATACTTTTCTTGTCCAATTAGGGTTTTAACCAATCTTGTGCTCCAATATGTTCATTTGTGTCATTGGATTAACATTTAAGTCATTTTCTGTCCTCCCTAGGTTTTTCTTGTCCAATTAGATTTTTTACCAATCTTGTGCATCCTATAGGTGTGTTGTGTCATTGGATAACATTTAGGTATTTCGTCCTCCCTATATTATTCTTGTCCAATTAGGTTTTTAACCAATCTTGTGCATCAATAAGTTCATTTGTGTCAATGGATTAACATTTAGGTCACTTTGTCCTCCCTAGGCTTTTTCTTGTCCAATTAGTTTGTTAACCAATCTTGTGCATCCAATAGTTCATTTGTTCATTGGAATAACATTAGTTTTTTCGTCCTCCCTATTTTTTTGTCCAATTAGGGTTTTTAACCAATCTTGTGCATCCTATAGGTTTTTGTGTGTCATTGATGAACATTTAGGTAATTTTGATCTCCCATACTTATTTCTTGTCCAATTAGGTTTTTTAACCAATCTTGTGCATCGCAATAAGTTCATTTGTGTCATTGGATTGAACATTTAGGTCACTTTCGTCCTCCCTAGGCTTATTCTTGTCCAATTAGGGTTTTTAACCAATCTTGTGCATCCAAAAGGTTGTTTTGTGTCTTGGAATGAAACATTTAGGTAATTTTCGTCCTCCTATACTTATTCTTGTCCAATTAGGTTTTAACCAATCTTGTGCATCAATAGTTCATTTGTGTCATATGGTTAACATTTATCATTTTCGTCCTCCCTATGTTTCTTGTCCAATTAGGGTTTTTAACCAATCTTGTGCATTCCTAATGTTGTTTGTGTCATTGATGAACATTTAGGTAATTTCTCTTCCCTATAATTATTCTTGTCCAATTAGGGTTTTTAACCAATCTGTGCATCAAATAAGTTCATTTGTGTCATTGGATTAACATTTAGTCACTTTCGTCCTCCCTAGGCTTTTTTTGTCCAATTAGGGTTTTTAACCAATCTTGTGCATCCATAGGTGTGTTTGTGTCACTTGGATGAACATTTAGGAATTTTCGTCCTCCCTATATTATTCTTGTCCAATTAGGTTTTTAACCAATCTTGTGCATTCAATAAGTTCATTTGTGTCATGGATTAAACATTTAGGTCACTTTGTCCTCCCTAGGCTTTTTTTGTCCAATTAGGGTTTTAACCAATCTTATGCCATCCATTATGTTCATTTGTGTCATTGGATTAACATTTAGGTCATTTCGTTCCCTAGTCTTTATTCTTGGTCAATTAGGTTTAACCAATCTTGTGCATCAATATGTTATTTGTGTCATTGGATAACATTTAGGTCATTTCATCCTCCATAGGCTTATTCTTGTCCAATTAGGGTTTTTAACCAATCTTGTGCATCCAGATATGTTCATTAGTGTCATTGGGATTAACATTTAGGTCATTTTCGTCCTCCCTAGTTTTATTCTAGTCCAGTTAGGGATTTTAACCAATCTTGTGCATCCTATAGGTGTGTTTGTGTCATTGGATGAACATTTAGGAATTTTCGTCCTCCCTTATAATATGCTTGTCAATTAGGGTTTTTAACCAATCTTTTGCATGCAATAAGTTCATTTGTGTTCAATGGATAACATTTAAGGTCACTTGTCGTCCTTCCTAGGCTTTTTTTTGTCCAATTAGAGGTTTTTAACCAATCTTGTGCATCCAATATATTCATTGTGTCATGGATAAACATTTAGGTCATTTTCGTCCTCCATAGACTATTCTTGTCAAATTAAGGTTTTTAACCAATCTTGTGTATTCAATAAGTTCAGTTGGTCATTAGATGAACATTTAGGTCATTTTCCCCCTAACTTATTTTATCCAATTGGTTTTTAACCAATCTTGTGCATCCAAAAGGTGTGTTGTTGTCATGGATGAACATTTAGGTAATTTTCGTCCTCCCTATACTTTTCTTGTCAATTAGGTTTTTTTAACCAATCTTGTGCATGCAATAAGTTCATTTGTGTCATTGGAAACATTTAGGTCACTTTCGTCCTCCCTAGGCTTTTCTTGTCCAATTAGGGTTTTTAACCAATCTTGTGCATCCAATATGTTCATTTGTGTCATTGGATGAACATTTAGGTTCATTTTCGTCTTCCCTATAATTATTCTTGTCCAATTAGGGTTTTTAACCAATCTTGTGCATGCAATAAGTTCATTTGTGTCATTGGATTAACATTAGGTCACTTTCGTCCTCCCTAGCTTTTTTTTGTCCATTAGGTTTTTATTGGTTAAAAACCCTAATTGGACAACAAAAAACATGGGAGGATGAAAATGACTTAAATGTTAATCCAATGACACAAACGAACATATGGATGCATAAGATTGGTTAAAAACCTTAATTGGACAAAAAAAAAGCCTAGGGAGGACAAGTGACCTAAAATGTTAATCCATTGAAACAAATGAACTTATTGCATGCACAAGATTGGTTAAAAACCCTAATTGGACAAGAATAATTATAGGGAGGACGAAAATTACCCTAAATGTTCATCCAATGACACAAACACACCTATAGGATGCACAAGATCGGTCACAAGATTGGTTCAAAACCTTAATTGGACAAGAATATGCCTAGGGAGGACGAAAAAGACCTAAATGTCATCCCAATGACACAAACACACCTATAGGATGCACAAGATTGGTTAAAAACCCCTAATTGGACAGAAAAACATAGGAGGACAAAAATGACTTAAATGTTAATCCAATGACACAAATGAACATATTGGATGCACAAGATTGGTTAAAAACCCTAATTGGACAAAAAAAGCCTAGGGAGGACGAAAGTTGACCTAAATGTTTAATCCATTGACACAAATGAACTTATTGCATGCAAAAGATTGGTTAAAAACCCTTATTGGAAAGAATTAATTATAGGAGAGGACGAAAATTAACCTATTATGTTCATTATCCAATGACACAAACACACCTATAGGATGCACAGAATTGGTTAAAAACCCTAATTGGACAAGAAAAAACATAGGGAGACGAAAAATGACTTAAATGTTAATCCAATGACACAAAAGAACATATTGGATGCACAAGATTGGTTAAAAAACCCTAATTGGACAAAAAAAAGCCTAGGGAGGACGAAAGTGACCTAAAATGTTTAATCCATTGACACAATGAACTTATTGCATGCAAAAGATTGGTTAAAACCCTAAATGGACAAGAATAATTATAGGAGGACGAAAATTACCTCTAAATGTTCATCCAATGACACAAAACACACCTATAGGATGCACCAAAGATTGGTTAAAAATCCTAATTGGACAAAAAAAAGCCTAGGGAGGCGAAAGTGACCTAAATGTTAATCCAGACAACAAATGAACTTATTGCATGCAGAAGATTGGTTAAAAACCCTAATTGGACAAGAATAATTATTAGGGAGGAAGCGAAAATTACCAAAATGTTCATCCAAGACAACAAATGAACATATAGGATGCACAAGATTTGTTAAAAACCCTAATTGGACAAGAAAAAACATAGGAGGACGAAAATGACTTAAATGTTAATCCAATGACACAAATGAACATATTGAAGCACAAGATTGGTTAAAAACCCTAATTGGACAAGAATAAGTATAGGGATACGAAAATTACCTAAATGTTCATCCAATGACACAAACACACCTTTTGGATGCACAAGATTGGTTAAAAACCCTAATTGGACAAGAAAAAGCCTAGGGAGACGAAATGACCTAAATGTTAATCCAATGACACAAATGAAAATTGCGTGCACAAGATTGTTAAAAACCCTAATTGGACAAGAATAAGTATAGGGAGGACGAAAATTACCTAAATGTTCATCCAATGACACAAAAACACCTATAGGATGCACAAGATTGGTTAAAAACCCTAATTGACAAGAAAAACATAGGGAGGACGAAAATGACTTAAATGTTAATCCAATGACACAAATGAACATATTGGATGCACAAGATTGGTTAAAAAACCCTAATTGGACAAGGATAAGCCTAGGAGACGAAAATGACCTAAATTTTCATCCTATGACACAAATGAACTTATTGGATGCACAAGATTGGTTAAAAACCCTAATAGGACAAGAATAAGCCTAGGGAGGACGAAAGTGACCTAAATGTTAATCCAATGACACAAATGAATTTATTGCATGCACAAGATTGGTTAAAAAACCCTAATTGGAAGGGAATAAGTATAGGGACGACGAAAATGACCTAAATGTTTATCCAATCACACAAACACACCTTTTGGATGCACAAGATTGGTTAAAAAACCCTATTGGACTAGAATAAACCTAGGGACGACGAAAATGACCTATATGTTAATCCAATGAACAAATGAACATATGGATTACAATATTGGTTAAAAACCCTAATTGGACAAGCATAAGGCTAGGGTTGACGAAAATGACCTAAATGTTAATCCAATGAAACACATGAACTTATTGCATGCACAAGATTGGTTCAAAACCTTAATTGGACAAGAATATGCCTAAGGAGGACGAAAAAGACCTAAATGTTCATCCAATGACACAAACATACCTATTTGATGCACAAGATTGGTTAAAATCCCTAATTGGACTAGAATAAAAACCGGGGAGGACGAAAATGACCTAAATGTTAATAAAATACACTAATGAACATATGGATGCACAAGATTGGTTAAAAACCCTAATTGGACAAGAATAAGCCTAGGAGGACGAAAGTGACCTAAATGTTCATCAATGACAACAAACACACCTTTGGATGCACAAGATTTTGTTAAAAACCCTAATTGGACAAGAATAAGCCTTGGGAGACGAAAATGACCTAAACGTTAATGTGTAACGCCCCAAATTTTTGATACGAATATTACTGAAAAATATTTATTTTTCTTTTAGAAACAATAATTAATTTTTTTTCTCATTAAAAGAACGTATGTAATTTACTAAAATAATTTTTATTCATTTATTTACAAAATTAATATTCCAGTTATTAGATCAATATTCATTTATGCTCCAAAATAAAATAAAGTCTCTTTAATTGAAATTCAAAATAAGCAAGGTTGACTGAAATTAATTACATTCAATTATTTACCAGCAAATGAAAATCTCACTCCACATTTCTATTAAAAGTCATAATGAAGAGTAAATAACTTTACATGTACGACCAAATTTTTTAGTAATACAAAATATTATTTTTAAAGTAAAGGTCTCATTTTTCCCACGCGCGTGCACCAATCAACATCATTCATACGACTTTTTGATATCATTAGTACCTAAATATTGGTTAAGGGTCAGTTCATCCCACAACAAAATTAAACCAAATAATAAATTAACAACCATAAAATATGAATATAAAATCTTTTCGTAATAAAAGATTTTAAAAAAATTGATTCTTTAACAGTTCTTAAAGATGTATCAAAAGTCATAGAATGTATCTAAATAAATCAAGTATCAATCGTATAGCAGAATAATTAGATCAAAATAAAATAACATAAAATGTATGCAAGTCATGCATGCTCCTAAATATATATGATCCTGATATAACCAGCCACACAGGCGTCCACACAGAAGTCACCCATACCAATGGGGAAAATTAAACCAGCCACACAGGCGTCCACAAAGATGCATATGATATGTCATGAAATGATAATGATGCTCAAAGATACATATCACCACCCAATTAGATAATCACATAAATCACAAGCCACTTAGGCAACCACAAAGATAACAATATTTAAAATCCAATTCACCAGCCACTTAGGCAACCACAAAGATAACAATATTTAAAACACAAATCACCAGCCACTTAGGCAACCACAAAAATAATATTTAGAACACAAAATCACTAGCCACTTAGGCAACCACAAAGATAACAATATTTAAAATGCAAATCACCAACCACTTTGGCAACCACAAAATAAAAATATTTAAAATACAAACCACCAACCAAAACCACTTAGACAACCACATAGATAAAATATTCAAAACACAAATCACAAGCCACTTAGGCAACCACAAAAATAATATTATTAAAACACAAATCAAGGTTTGCCGCTAACACATCACAAAAATCAACTTAATCATGTTATCATAATTAAAATTAAACTTTACACCAATTCCCCCAAGACTCATATAGATTTCTTAAAATCAAAACTTTGAAATGAAATAGCACAAAAATCGAAACTTTAAATTAAAGACATCCAAAAAAAAATATTACTCATGAGATCATAATAAAAATCATAGCTTTATAATTAAGTACACATAAAACAACACACAAATAATAACTTTGCATCAAATATATATGACATCAAACATATTACTCATGTTATAATAATAAAAATCGAAATTTATAATTAAGTTTATCAAAGCAACATATTACTCATAAAAACAAAATGTTATAGTTAAATTCTTTAAGGCAATTAAAAATCAATATTTTTCTTTTAAGACAACAAGTTTATATATCAATATCTTACAAACTATTAATTTAATATCTAGCCTAACATTGCATGGGGAAAAGCCCTTACCTTAGGCGCTTTCTTTCTTAACACCTCTAAATTTGCACGAGAAATAGCTCACGAGGCAGTAATGAATTCAACACCGATAGATATTGGAATTTACGACTCAGAAAATTATTTTGAGAGTGTACGAATGACAAATAGGTGTGACAACAAGATGCCTAATGGAAACGTATGAACATATAAGCTATTTACGTTGCACTATTACCATTGATTTCTTGTCTAAAATTGAAGTGCACTTAATTCCAACATTATACTACCAATAATTACTATTTCTTTAATTTTATTAGGTTGTTACAAAGCCAATTGAAATCATGTGTATTTATATGTATGAGTTAATTTGGATTAACTAATAGAGTTCATCATATATTGAAGGGTGTCACACACTAATTTTAATTAAATAAAGAAATTAGAGATTGTCACATCACCCTTTTAATTTTTTTTATCTAATAGTTACGAAACCAAAAAATTTCATAGAATTATATTTGTAGACAATTATAATAAAATTATAATTTTAGTTTAAAAAAAGACGAATGCATGAGATGCAAAAAGGACCATAGTCTTTTTTTGTCCTCTCTTAATTGCACAAAAAACATGTATAATTAAATTTATAATCTTCCTTTAAAAAATAAATTAAAGGTGTTTAAAATGAATTAATGCACATTATGCCAAGAAACACCATGAATTGTCATAAAATCTTGTCATAAAGGAGAGTAAATAATGAGTCAAGTCACTAATTTTTGTTTTTTATAGGATGGACCAAAAATATTTTCAAAACACTTATACTTAAAGGTTGGTTTCACTAACTCTATAATATCTCCTAAAATGAATACTTATCTGGTCACAAATAAAACTAACAAACAATATAACTTAATATAAATTCTAATTTAATTAAATAATTCAACTAATATTTTATCAACTAAAATAAATCAAGCAAGACAGAATACCACTCACACATAACAAAATAAAACAACATATCTAACACATCAATTTCATGATTATCGAAACTAATCAAATAAAAAATATCCATTTATGAAATAAGGACATCATAAATAGTCCCATGTAATTGTCACGTCAAAACAATTAAATAAAAATGAAGATTATATTATTTAAGTAGAATAGAGTGTGATAAAATTTATTTAATTTATTTACACATAGAATAATTATTAATTTAATAATAGCAATTACTAAAAAGATACATATATAATATACATGAAAATTTGGGTGTTACAATACTTACCCCCTTAAAATAGTTTCGTCCTCGAAACTAAGAGGAAAAACAAATGGACAAGCTACATACACTTATTGACACATCTCTTAAAAAATCAAGTAAAATATCGAATCCCCATTAGTGTACAAAAATTTTCTGGATTAACAACAATTCAACTAAAATATAAAAACTTAAATTGTATAAAGTTACTTGCTAAACACATAAACTAGTCCAAAGCAAACAATGGGCATATAAAGAAAAATAAAAGAGACAAAATTGAGGATGTCATTTATTAAAATAGAGCAAATTTAGAATCATATGTTGATAGCAATATTTTAAAATTTTAAAGATAGAACAAGAGAGAAATCATAGATCCTTTCATTAAAAAAATCATTTTCAGTATAGAAATTGATTTAATTGTGTTTATTTATTTATTTATTTATATAGAATAGAATTTGACAAAGCAATACTAATATGCAAATTCATTGATAATAATGTATAATAATAATAATATAATAATAATAATAATAAATAATAAAATAATAATAAACAATAATAATCACAATAATAATAATAATATAAGACTTAAAATTTATTAATGAAATTAAAAATGATTGAAACTCAAATAAAATTAACATATTCATAAAACTCACTTATTTAATTTTATTAAATTCCATAAATTCGATACATTTATCATTATTAATAGCACACACATATTGTAACTTATCTCATAAAGACAATCCAAAATAAAATAAATCTTGATAGACTTTTAATAGGTAAAATAAATTTCAAGGATAGTAAAAACAAATTATTGTTATCGCTTCTTCGAAATTAAGTCACCGTGATTAAGCTCTTATATTCATTTAGTAATAATCATATTAATATTTTTTTTTCTTCTAAATCAATATTATTAAAAGACTTTTATATATATTTGTAAACTCTTTTTTAATCCAACCAGTTTTTTAAAATAAATAACATGATAAAATTAAATTAATAAAAATATAATTTTACAATTAAGACTTGAGGCATTTAGATAATAATAGTAAAATACTAGAAAAATATTTTAATTTAGATAACTAGACCAAATTCATTTTTATAGTAATAAAAATATTCAATGATTGTTTACAAGGGAAAATCATTCTTAGTCCCTGTTTTTTTTGTAACTTTTAACATAAAATAAAATCTAAATGTTAACAAATAATAACAATAATAGAAATAATAATAATATTAATGATAAAATAATTACAACAATATACTATCTTAACTCTTCATCTTAAAGTGTGTAAACAACATTCATAAAATAAAGAAAAATATTGTATATGTATATAAATTCAAAAGAAAACGTAACTACATTAAATTTGTCTTAAGAAATAAAACCAAAATCAATTTTGTTTATTAAATACCTTTGCAATATTAAAAAATATCTTAACTAAGCAAGTTAAAAGGAAAATTTATTACTAACACTAATAATAATATCGAATTAAATGATATTCTTTTTTAAAATATTTGCAATTCAAGTGAAACTTAAAATTTGTAGTTTCATAAAATAATATAAAAGAGACAATGATAACAACAATAATATATAGTATTATATTTTATAACATACTAATACTCATTTGTATGAAGTAGAAGATTAAATTATTTTTGTAATATTAATGATTATTATTAACAAAACTAATTAAGCCAATTAGTAGGTATATCACAAAACATTTAAGGTGAGCAAGAAGTGGAGAGTCTAAGATTATTAAAACAAAATAGTCATACGATAAACAAGAAAAAATTCATAAGAAAGATAGTAAATCTATCAAATTAAATAGAAGATTTATAAATAATATAAAAGACAATGCAAAGAAAACATACAACGAGACATAGAGATTTCAAATTTGAAAACAACTAAATAAATAATAAAATAACACCATTAAACCAAATATTTAAGTCATATATTTAATGACAAAAATTCATGGAGGTTACACAATTAATCACATAGAATTTAAGTAAAATTCAATAATTAAAACACCAAACAATTAACATAATAAATAGCACATAATAAAAATTTAAGTAATTCTTAAATATTCAAATTCAAGATGCTTACACGATTAATGACACATAATAGAAAATTAAGTAGTTAATAAAATTCAATTATTAGAAAACCAAATAGTTAACATAATTAATAGCAATAATATGAATTTAAGTAATTAGTAAAATTCAGATTCACGAATGTTACACGATTAATGGCACATAATAGAAATTTAAGTAGTTAATAAAATTCAATTATTAGAAAACCAAATAGTTAACATAATTAATGACAATAATAAGAATTCAAGTAATTAGTAAAATTCAAATTCAGGAAGGTTACACAATTAACGACATATAATTAAAATTTTAGGTAATTAACAAAATTCAAAAATTAGAAAATCAAACAAATAACACAAGTGACATCACAATACATGCAACATACACGACACATCCACCCCCACAAGGTCCGAGAATTAATGCTCTGATACCACATGTAACGCCCCAAATTTTTGATACGAATATTACTGAAAAATATTTATTTTCTTTTAGAAACAACTAATTAATTTTTTTTCTCATTAAAAGAACGTAATGTAATTTACTAAAATAATTTTTATTCATTTATTTGCAAAATTAATATTCCAGTTATTAGATCAATATTCATTTATGCTCCAAAATAAAATAAAGTCTCTTTAATTGAAATTCAAAATAAGCAAGGTTGACTGAAATTAATTACATTCAATTATTTACCAGCAAATGAAATCTCACTTCCACATTTCTATTAAAAGTCAATAATGAAGAGTAAAATAACTTTACAATGTACGACCAAAATTTTTTAGTAATACAAAATATTATTTTTAAAGTAAAGGTCTCATTTTCCCACGCGCGTGCACCAATCAACATCATTCATACGACTTTTGATATCATTAGTACCTAAATATTGGTGTAAGGGGTCAGTTCATCCCACAACAAAATTAAACCAAATAATAAATTAACAACCATAAAATATGAATATAAATCTTTTCGTAATAAAAGATTTAAAAAAAATTGATTCTTTAACAGTTCTTAAAGATGTATCAAAAGTCATAGAATGTATCTAAATAAATCAAGTATCAATCGTATAGCAAATAATTAGATCAAAATAAAATAACATAAAAATGTATGCAAGTCATGCATGCTCCTAAATATATATGATCCGGATATAACCAGCCACACAGGCGTCCACACAGAAGTCACCCATACAATGGGGAAAATTAAACCAGCCACACAGGCATCCACAAAGATGCATATGATATGTCATGAAAATGATAATGATGCTCAAAAGATACATATCACCACCCAATTAGATAATCACATAAATCACAAGCCACTTAGGCAACCACAAAGATAACAATATTTAAAATCCAATTCACCAGCCACTTAGGCAACCACAAAGATAACAATATTTAAAACACAAAATCACCAGCCACTTAGGCAACCACAAAAATAATATTTAGAACACAAATCACTAGCCACTTAGGCAACCACAAAGATAACAATATTTAAAATGCAAATCACCAACCACTTTGGCAACCACAAAGATAAAAATATTTAAAATACAAACCACCAACCAAACCACTTAGACAACCACATAGATAAAATATTCAAAACACAAATCACAAGCCACTTAGGCAACCACAAAAATAATATTATTAAAACACAAATCAAGGTTTGCCGCTAAACACATCACAAAAAATCAACTTAATCATGTTATCATAATTAAAAATTAAAACTTTACACCAATTCCCCCAAGACTCATATAGATTTCTTAAAAAAATCAAAACTTTGAAATGAAATAGCACAAAAATCGAAACTTTAAATTAAAGACATCCAAAAAAAAAAATATTACTCATGAGATCATAATAAAAATCATAGCTTTATAATTAAGTACACATAAACAACACACAAATAATAACTTTGCATCAAATATATGACATCAAACATATTACTCATGTTATAATAATAAAAATCGAAATTTATAATTAAGTTTATCAAAGCAAACATATTACTCATAAAAACAAAATGTTATAGTTAAATTCTTTAAGGCAATTAAAAATCAATATTTTTCATTTAAGACAACAAGTTTTATATCAATATCTTACAAACTATTAATTTAATATCTAGCCTAACATTGCATGGGGAAAAGCCCTTACCTTAGGCGCTTTCTTTCTTAACACCTCTAAATTTGCACGAGAAATAGCTCACGAGGCAGTAATGAATTCAACACCGATAGATATTGGAATTTACGACTCAGAAAATTATCTTGAGAGTGTACGAATGACAAATAGGTGTGACAACAAGATGCCTAATGGAAACGTATGAACATATAAGCTATTTACGTTGCACTATTACCATTGATTTCTTGTCTAAAATTGAAGTGCACTTAATTCCAACATTATACTACCAATAATTACTATTTCTTTAATTTATTAGGTTGTTACAAAGCCAATTGAAATCATGTGTATTTATATGTATGAGTTAATTTGGATTAACTAATAGAGTTCATCATATATTGAAGGGTGTCACACACTAATTTTAATTAAATAAATAAATTAGAGATTGTCACATCACCCTTTTAATTTTTTTTATCTAATAGTTACGAAACCAAAAATTTCATAGAATTATATTTGTAGACAATTATAATAAAATTATAATTTTAGTTTAAAAAAGACGAATGCATGAGATGCAAAAAGGACCATAGTCTTTTTTTGTCCTCTCTTAATTGCACAAAAAAAACTTATAATTAAATTTATAATCTTCCTTTAAAAAATAAATTAAAGGTGTTTAAAATGAATTAATGCACATTATGCCAAGAAACACCATGAATTGTCATAAAATCTTGTCATAAAGGAGAGTAAAATAATGAGTCAAGTCACTAATTTTTGTTTTTATAGGATGGACCAAAAATATTTTCAAAACACTTATACTTAAAGGTTGGTTTCACTAACTCTATAATATCTCCTAAAATGAATACTTATCTGGTCACAAATAAAACTAACAAACAATATAACTTATATAAATTCTAATTTAATTAAATAATTCAACTAATATTTTATCAACTAAAATAAATCAAGCAAGACAAGAATACCACTCACACATAACAAAATAAAACAAACATATCTAACACATCAATTTCATGATTATCGAAACTAATCAAATAAAAAATATCCATTTATGAAATAAGGACATCATAAATAGTCCCATGTAATTGTCACGTCAAAACAATTAAATAAAAAATGAAGATTATAATTATTTTAAGTAGAATAGAGTGTGATAAAATTTAATTTAATTTATTTACACATAGAATAATTATTAATTTAATAATAGCAATTACTAAAAAGATACATATATAATATACATGAAAATTTTGGGGTGTTACATAATGACACAACTGAACTTATTGCATGCACAAGATTGGTTAAAAACCTTAATTGGACAAGAATATGTCTAGGGAGGACGAAAATGACCAAAACGTTCATCCAATGACACAAACACACCATTTGGATGCACAAAATTGGTTAACATTGGTTAAAAACCCAATTGGACTGGATATATACCTAGGAGATGAAAATGACCTATATGTTAATCCAATGACACAAATGAACTTATTGGATGCACAAGAATGGTTAAAATCCCTAATTGGACTAGAATAAACCTAGGGAGGACGAAAATGACCTAAATGTTAATCCAATGACATAAATGAAAATATTGGATGCACAAGATTGGTTAAAAACCCTAATTGGACAGGATAAGCCTAGGGAGGACGAAATGACCTAAATGTTAATCCAATGTCACAAATGAACATATTGGATGCACAAGATTGGTTAAAAACCCTAATTGGACAAGCATAAGGCTACGGTTGACGAAAATGACCTAATTGTTAATCCAATGCCACAAAATGAACATATTGCATGCATAAGATTGGTTAAAAACCCTAATTGGACAATTAGGGTTTTTAACCAATCTTGTGCATCCAAAAGGTTGTGTTGTGTCGTTGGATGAACATTTTGGTCATTTTCGTCCTCCCTATCCTAATCATGTCCAATTAGGGTTTTTAACAAATGTTGTGGCATGCAATAAGTTCATTTGTGTTCGTTGGATTAACATTTAGGTCACTTTCGTCCTCCCTAGGCTTATTCTTGTACAAAATTGGGTTTTAACCAATCTTGTGCATGCAATAAGTTCATTTGTGTCATAGGATGAACATTTAGGTCATTTTCGTCCTCCCTATTCTTATTCTTGTCCAATTAGGGTTTTTAACCAATCTTGTGTATCCAATATGTTCATTGTGTCATTGGATTAACATTTAGGTCATTTTCGTCCTCCCTAGGTTAATTCTTGTCCAATTAGGGTTTTTAACCTATCTTCTGCATCCTATGGTGTGTTTTGTGTCATTGGATGAACATTTAGGTCATTTTCGTCCTCCCTAGGCTATTCTTGTCCAATTAGGGTTTTTAACCAATCTTGTGCATCTAATAGGTTCATTTGTGTCGTTGGATTAACATTTAAGTTATTTTCGTCCTCCCTGAGTTTATTCTAGTTCAATTAGGGTTTTTAACAATCTTGTGCATCCAATAGTGTGTTTGTGTCATTGGATGATCATTTAGGTCATTTGTCCTCCTAGAATTATTCCAGTCCAATTAGGTTTGAACCATTCTTGTGCATCCAAAGTGTGTTTGTGTCATTTGGATGAACATTTAGGTCATTTTCGTCCTCCCTAGGCTTATTCTTGTCCAATTAAGGATTTTAACCAATCTTGTGCATGCAATAAGTTCATTTGTGTCAGTGACGAACATTTCGGTCATTTTCGTCCTCCCTATGCTTATTCTTGTCCAATTAGGGTTTTTAACAATCTTGTGCATCTAATTGGTTCATTTGTGTCATTGGATTAACATTTAAGTTATTTTCGTCCTCTTCGAGTTTATTCTGTTCAATTAGGGTTTTTAACAAAGCTTGTGCATCCAATAGGTGTGTTTGTGTCATTGGATGAACATTTAGGTCATTTTCGTTCTCCCTTGGCTTATTCTTGTCCAATTAGGGTTTTTAACCAATCTTGTGCATCCAATATGTTCATTTGTGTCATTGGATTAACATTTTGGTCATTTTCGTCCTCCCTAGGTTTATTCTTGTCCAATTAGGGTTTTTAACCTATCTTGTGCATCCATATAGGTGTCATTGGACTAACATTTAGGTCATTTTCGTCCTTCCTAGACTCATTCTTGTCCAATTAAGTTTTTAACCGATCTTGTGCATTGCAATAAGTTCATTTGTGTCATTGGATGAACATTTAGGTCATTTTCGTCCTCCCTAGGCTTATTCTTGTCCAATTAGGGTTGTTTAACCAATCTTGTGGATCCAATAAGTTCATTTGTGTCATTGGATTAACATTTAGGTCATTTTCGTCCTACCTAGACTTATTCTTTCCCAATTAATGTTTTTAACCAATCTTGTGCATGCAATAAGTTCATTTGTGTCATTGGATTAACATTTCAGTCCTTTTGTCCTCCTAGGTTTATTCTAGTCCAATTAGGGTTTTTTAACCAATCTTGTGCATCCAATAAGTGTGTTTGTGTCATAGGATGAACATTTAGGTGATTTTCGTCCTCCCTAGCTTATTCTTGTCCAATTAGGGTTTTAACCAATCTTGTGCATGCAATAAGTTCATTTGTGTCATTGGATGAACATTTAGGTCTTTTTCGTCCTCCCTTGGCTTATTCTTGTCCAATTGTGCATCCAATCAGTTCATTTGTGTCATAGGATGAACATTTAGGTCATTTTCGTCCTACCTAGACTTATTCTTGTCCAATTAAGGTTTTTAACCAATTTGTGCATGCAATAAGTTCATTTGTGTCATTGGATTAACATTTAAGTCCTTTTCGTCCTCCCTAGGTTTATTCTAGTCCAATTAGGGTTTTTAACCAATCTTGTGCAACCAATAGGTGTGTTTGTGTCATTGGATGAACATTTAGGTCAATTTTCGTCCTCCCTAGGCTTATTCTTGTCCAATTAGGGTTTTTAACCAATCTTGTGCATGCAATAAGTTCATTTGTGTCATTGGTGATGAACATTAGGTCATTTTAGTCCTCCATAGGCTTATTCTTGTCCAATTAGGGTTTTTAACCAATCTTGTGCATCCAATTTGTTCATTTGTGTCATGGATTAACATTTAGTCATTTTCGTCATCCCTAGGTTTATTCTAGTCCAATTAGGGTTTTTTAACCAATCTTGTGCATCCAATAGGTGTGTTTGTGTCATTGGATGAACATTTGTGCATTTTCGTCCTCCCTATGCTATTCTTGTCAATTTAGGGTTTTTAACCAATCTTGTGCATCTAATAGGTTCATTTGTGTCATTGGATTAACATTTAAGTTATTTTTGTCCTCCCCGAGTTTATTCTATTTCAATTAGTGTTTTAACAAATCTTGTGCATCCAATAGTGTGTTTGTGTTCATTGGATGAACATTTAGGTCATTTTCATCCTCCCTAGGCTTATTCTTGTCCAATTAGGGTTTTTAACAATCTTGTGCATCCAATATGTTCATTTGTGTCATTGGATTAACATTTAGGTCATTTCGTCCTCCCTAGTTTACTCTAGTCCTATTAGGGTTTTTAACCCATCTTGTGCATCCAAAAAGGTGTGTTTGTGTCGTTGGAAGAACATTTTGGGTCATTTTCGTCCTCCCTATACCTAATCATGTCCAATTAGGGTTTTTTAACCAATCTTGTGCATGCCATAGGGTCATTTTGTCATTGGATTAACATTTAGTCACTTTCGTCCTTCCTAGGCTTATTCTGTGTACAATTAGGGTTTTTAACCAATTCTTGTGCATCCAATAAGTTCATTTGTGTCATAGGATGAACATTTAGGTCATTTTTGTCCCCTATGCTTATTCTTGTCCATTAGGGTTTTTAACCAATCTTGTGTTATCCAATATGTTTCATTTTGTGTCATTGGATTAACATTTAGGTCATTTTCGTCCTTCCTAGGTTTATTCTTGTCCAATTAGGGTTTTTAACCTATCTTCTGCATCCTATTGGTGTGTTTGTGTCATTGGATGCACATTTAGGTCATTTTCGTCCTCCCTAGGCTTATTCTTGTCCAATTAGGGTTTTTAACCAATCTTGTGCATCTAATAGGTTCATTTGTGTTGTTGGAATTAGCATTTAAGTCATTTTCGTCCTCCTCGAGTTTATTCTAGTACAATTAGTTTTTAACAAATCTTGTGCATCGAATAGGTGTGTTTGTGTCATTGGATGATCATTTAGGTCATTTTCGTCCTCCCAAGGTTTATTTCCAGTCCCAATTAGGGTTTTAACCAATCTTGTGCATCCAAAAGGTGTGTTTGTGTCATTGGATTAACATTTAGGTCATTTTCTCCTCCCTAGGTTTATTCTTGTCCAATTAAGGTTTTTAACCAATCTTGTGGAGCAATAAGTTCATTTGTGTCTTGGATTAACATTTAGGTCACTTTTGTCCTCCCTAGGCTTATTCTTGTCCAATTAGGGTTTTAAACCAATCTTGTGCATCCAATAAGTTCATTTGTGTCTATAGGATGAACATTTAGGTTCATTTTCGTCCTCCTATGCTCCATCTATCTTGTCCAATTAGGGTTTTTAACTAATCTTGTGCATCTAATAGGTTCATTTGTGTCATTGGATTAACATTTAAGTTATTTTCGTCCTCCCCGAGTTTCTTCTAGTTCAATTAGGGTTTTTAACAAATCTTGTGCATCCAATAGGTGTGTTTGTGTCATTGGATGAACATTTAGGTCATTTTCGTTCTCCCTTGGCTTATTCTTGTCCAATTAGGGTTAACCAATCTTGTGCATCCAATATGTTCATTTGTGTCATTGGATTAAAATTTTGGTCATTTTCGCTCCCTAGTTATTCTTGTCCAATTAGGGTTTTTAACCTATCTTGTGCATCCAATAGGTGTCATTGGATTAACATTTGGTCATTTCATCCTTCCTAGACTCATTCTTGTCCAATTAAGGTTTTTTAACCAATCTTGTGCATGCAATAAAGTTCATTTGTCATTGGATGAACATTTAGGTCATTTTCGTCCTCCCTTAGCTTATTCTTGTCCAATTGTGCATCCAATAAGTTCATTTGTTCATTGATTAACATTTAGGTCATTTTCGTCCCTCCCTATGCTTAATCTTGTCCAATTAGGGTTTTTAACTAATCTTGTGCATCTAATAGGTTCATTTGTGTCATGATTAACATTTAGTTATTTCGTCCTCCCCGAGTTTATTCTAGTTCAATTAGGGTTTTAACAAATCTTGTGCAACCAATAGGTGTGTTTGTGTCATTGGATGAACATTTAGGTCATTTTAGTCCTCCATAGGCTTATCTTGTCCAAATTAGGGTTTTTAACCAATAATGTCATTTGTTGTCATTGGATTAACATTTAGGTCATTTTCGATATCCCTAGGTTTATTCTAGTCCAATTTAGGGTTTTTAACCAATCTTGTGCATCCAATAGGTGTGTTGTGTCATTGGATGCACTTTAGGTTCATTTTCGTCCTCCCTAGGCTTATTCTTGTCCAATTAGGGTTTTTTAACCAATCTTGTGCATCTAATAGGTTCATTTGTGTCATTGGATTAACATTTAAGTTATTTTCGTCCTCCCCGAGTTTATTCTAGTTCAATTATGTGTTTTTTAACAATCTTGTGCATCCAATAGATGTGTTTGTGTCATTGGATGAACATTTAGGTCATTTTCGTCTTCCCTAGGCTTATTCTTGTCCAATTAGGTTTTTAACAAATCTTGTGCATCCAATATGTTCATTTGTGTCATTGGATTAACACTTTAGGTCATTTTTCGTCCTCCCTAGGTTTACTCCAGTCCAATTAGAGGTTTTTTAACCAATCTTGTGCATCCAAAAGGTGTGTTTGTGTCGTTGGATGAACATTAGTGTCATTTTCGTCCTCCCTATACTTATTCATGTCCAATTAGGTTTTTAACCAATCTTGTGCATGCCAATAGTTCATTTGTGTCATTGGATTAACATATTAGGTCACTTTCATCCTCCCTAGGCTTATTCTTGTCCAATTAGGTTTTTAACCAATCTTGTGCATCCAATAAGTTCATTTCTTTGTCATAGGATGAACATTTAGGTCATTTTCGTCCTCCCTATGCTTATTCTTGTCCAATTAGGGTTTTTAACCAATCTTGTGTATCCAATATGTTCATTTGTGTCATGGAATTAAACATTTAGGTCATTTCGTCCTCCCTAGGTTTATTCTTGTCCAATTAGGTTTTTAACCTATCTTGTGCATCTATAGGTGTGTTTGTGTCATTGGATGATCATTTAGGTCATTTTCGTCCTCCCTAGGCTTATCTTGTCCAATTAGGGTTTTTAACCAATCTTGTGCATCTAATAGGTTCATTTGTGTCGTTGGAATTAACATTTAAGTAATTTTCGTCCTCACTGAGTTTATTCTTGTTCATTAAGGTTTTTAATAAATCTTGTGCATCCAATAAGTGTGTTTGTGTCATTGACGAACATTTAGGTCATTTTCGTCTCGCTAGGCTATTTCTTGTCCAATTAGGGTTTTTAACGAATCTTGTGCATCCAATATGTTCACTTGGTTTCATTGGATTAACATTTAGGTCATTTCTCGTGCTCCCTAGGTTTATTCTAGTCCAATTAGGCGTTTTTAACCAATCTTGTACATCCAATAGGTGTGTTTTGTGTCATTGGATGAACATTTAGGTCACTTTCGTCCTCCCTAGGCTTATTCTTGTCCATTAGGGTTTTTAACCAATCTTTTTGCATCTAATAGGTTCATTTGGTGTGTTGGATTAACATTTAAGTTATTTTCTTCCTCCCCGAGTTTATTCTTAGTTCAATTAGGTTTTAACAAATCTTGTGCATTCCAAATTGGTGTGTTTTTGTTCATTGGATGATCATTTAGGTCATTTTCGTCCTCCCTAGGTTTATTCCAGTCCAATTAGGGTTTTTAAACCAATCTTGTGCATCCAAAAGGTGTGTTTATTCTTGTCCAATTAATGTTTTTAACCAATCTTGTGGATGCAATAAGTTCCATTTGTTGTCATTGGAATTTAACATTTAGGTCACGTTCGTCCTCCCTAGGCTTATTTCTTGTCCAATTAGGGTTTTTAACCAATCTTGTGTATCCAATTAAGTTCATTTGTGTCATAGGATGAACATTTAGGTCATTTTCGTTCCTCCCTATGCTCTATTCTTTTCCAATTAGGGTTTTTAACTAATCTTGTGCATCTAATAGGTTCCAACTTTGTGTTCATGATCTAAATTTAAGTATTATTCGTCCTCCCCGAGTTTATAATATCTCTCTCCTTTTTTTTTTTT
>PGTU02011402.1:0-48396 GCA_002896215.2 Cicer echinospermum | reverse complement strand
AAATCGAGAAGAAAAAAAAAAGATAAATGACTAAAACGTTACCTAAAATTAAGTTAAGGGACTACAGATGTAATTTAGCCTATTTATTACAATCAGTTTATACTCTCGCATAAAAAAATGTGAAATATTAAATATATCTCTAATATTTAAAAGATAGATATTAAATGAAGATAAAAAACCATTTAAACAACAAATAAATCTTAAATGTCACAATTTTTTTCTTACAAATGAGACAAAAATCTCTAAAAAATTTCTTATTACTAAAATAGGAGATAATATCACAATTTTCATCTTCACCAACATCACAACATCATGACATTCATAAATGCCAGAGCACAGTTCTTCCAATATTGTGAGAAAAGAGTTCTCTAGACAACCTCTTTTCATTGAACGTGGAACAAATTAGGGATCATTTGCTCCACAATATGAAATTGAATCTTTATTAATTTTTCATATGTGTCATTGCATGCACCAAGTGATTCACCTGATAAATTCATAGTAACATGAACAAGGTTTGGGAAACACTTTTGAGAACAACTCTCTTGTTCTGGTTCCATTAACTATAATTTCTTGTGGTTGTTTTGAAGGGCAACTTCAAGTTCACGCACGCGTTCCTCAAGTCTGTATTGGATAACTTCATGCAAGTGCATACTTAGTTCATGAGATGAAACAACATAGTTTATAGGGGAAATCATAGTCTCACTTACATCCACATTTAATTGTGGATGGATAAAATATGTGAAAGAAATTTTTAAAATATATTTGGAATTCTCTAATAGCTATATTAATATAGCAAAATTATATAACTTAATGTATCACATGGTCAAGTGGCTGCAATGTTTGAATTTAATTCAAACTGGTGCATCTTTTAAGTTACCAAAGGTTACAATCTTTCTTAAGAGTTGGTTTTCTTTCACCAATTGGTATGAATTCAAGAGTTGTTTTCTATCACCAATTCATATGAATATATCTATAAATAGAGATACTTTAGAGGCAAAAAGAACACAAGATAAACAAGACAAAATTCATGTTACATGAGTCAAGATTTTGTCAAAAATATTATGAGTCATTTCTTCTTTTCTCTAGTGCACGAGAGTAAATAAGCAAATTTATTCTGAAAACTATCATTGATTGATAGCTTGATGTAATGTGCAATTCACTTCAAGGATTCCGAAGTATCCTAAAGGGATTCCCTGATTAACTATTTGCATCCAATATATATAGATTGATATAGGCGAATCGAACCTAAAGCTTAGTGTGATACACATGCTTTGAAGTTATTTGTGCAACCTTCTATTATCATCAATTTCTCTTCTTCTTGTTCATGATTTGCAACATACCCCCAACAAAAGATCCAACAATCTTTAGATTCAATTTTCGATTATTCAAATTTATTTATGACTGCAACTTTTATAGTAGAGGACTTCTTGACTATGGTGAAATGTACACATTAATTTATATGAATATATATGATATGTTTGAAGTTCTAAATTCTATGTGGTTCTCCAAAGTAATTATATTTTTTTATGTTAAATTTAATGTGTGGTTAGATTGATATGCATAATTTAGAATATATTCAAGTATGTGAATTTAATATGGTTTATGCATGAATTTTGTTTGTTTGGATTTTAAAAATAAAATTAATTAAAGTCTTGGAAGTAATCACATGAAAATTCATGGTTGGATACCAGAAATTATTTAGTGTTAATATACTTATATATTACATTCATGTTTGAAATGCATATATAATAAATTTTCCTTTTTGATGCATATGTAAATAATATGGGACATAAGATGTGAAAAATTAAATAATATGAAATTAGAGATATAATATTTTGATGAAATTTTTGTTTATCTATGGTTGATGTTTTTAGACTAAGAAACAGAATTTATGATGACCGGTGGAAGAAATTTGTTTATAATTTTAGTCTCTTAAATTTTGACAAGTATGAATATGTAAGATGCATATTTAATACATTAATTTATTTAAAAGTAGTTAAATAAATTGTCATAAATATCAAGTGTATATCTCAATAATAGTGACGCTTCATGTGAGAAGTTATTAAATCTAAAATTGATTAATTGATATTATATATGCATGATAGTATAAAAGTATTTGTCAGTTTTTTATTTATTTGATATTAAAAATGATTTGGATATATATGTTAAAATTATTGTTAAGTGACAAATGTTTATGGAAAAAATTGATAATTTTTTTAATGATTTATTCATTGTTTATTTCTACTGTATACTTATTTAGATTTACCATATAACATATTTAATATGAAACTTGAATTACAAATAGAATTTATGATGCATGTATTAGTTATAATATAACTATGAAGAAATGGTTTATTTAATAAAGTGATGACTTACTGTTTGGACTCACCTTGTAATATTTAATTATGATAAATTTTTATAATATGTTTTGTTAGTTTGTAACAATATATATTTAATATATTCAATATATTATATCTTGAACTATAATTTTAATAGTAATATGTTGTTTCTCATATGAGGTATATTTGGTGGATTGGATGTGGGATATTAGAATTCTCTCAATTTTTTACCTTATCCACTTTTTCATTATCGTAGTTTTTTTCATCACCAAAGTTTTGGAAGTAAAAATATAATAATTTGCCATGTGGTGGCTTCAAATATTATCTAATCTGCTTTAAAACTATAGTAATTTATTGGAGAAACAAAGAAGGATCTTATTTTGAAATTAAATGGATAAATGATAAATGATGGTTGAAAGTTCTATTTTCTCCTGTCTACAGGCAACAATTTAATTTTTTTTCTTCATTCTATTTACCGTAAGTATTCTTACTCTTAATTGAGACACGTCAGTTTAGTGAACGTGAGTATCTTTGAGACCCTTTTACTAGAAACTCTAACCCTCAACATTAGTTATTTTTAAATACAATGTATTGCTTTAGATCATAGCTTGGTATGGGATACTTGAAGTAACAATGAGGTGTTGAACTCATTCTTCTAATAAAAAACTAATAATTAATTATTAATATTTATATTTTTTTATATAAAAGTGTTATTTCATGGTATCAATATTATTTTTTGGTCATCATTTTCCAAATTACACTATATATACGTTTATAGGTTTAGAGACACATTTTTTAAACTAACACGAGTGAATATTTTCTCAATCTAATATACACAAATTGTTCTAAACGTAAGTACTTGAAAGATAATTGTAGAAAAGATCGGTATATGAGAAACATATTACTCCGATTAATTATAAAATTGTTGCTGTAATATATAATTATTTTATATAAATCTACTCTTAAGTTAATATTATTTACATTATTAGGTTTAAGAGTATTATAGTGCAGAGTAATTTTATTGCTAAACTAATACTCTTACACCAATTTAATTATATAACTATTAAAATGAATTAAAAGATCTATGAATTTAATTGATTTTAATAGTTAAAAATTAAATTAATAGGAGAATATTTAACTTAATTACAAATTTAACTTAATGAGAGAAAATTAAAAGATCTATATTTCTAACATTGAGTTATGGCAACATAGTGAACTAGTTTGTCCAACAGTCCAAATGTTCAAACCAATGGTTCAAATTCTTGAATACTATAAGAGAAAATGTACCATGCACCCCCTCACTTTAACTTCACCCCCATTTCAAATGAAAATATCATTTTATTCATAAAAAATTACCACTCCATTATTCACTCTATTTTTCGAAACTTCCAAATTTTCAAACTTTCTAAAATATAAAAAAGTGAACTTTTTGACATTTTCGAAACTTTTGATAAAACACGAAAGTTTCGAAACATAATTTTTTTAGAATATTTTGATATTTTCGAAACTTTTTGATAAATCTAAAACTTTACGAAATGTATTTTTTCAGAATTGATCAAAAAATTTCAAAAATTTTGATTAATTTGAATGTTTCGAAACTTCTGAAAATAGAGAAAATTTTAGAATTTTCGAACAATTCAAAACTTTTTGAATAGGAAAATTTCGAAAATTTCCAGATTTTCGGAATATAATCATTATTTCGAAAATTGAAAACTTCCGAAAATATAAAAAAACTTAGTGTTTTCTATTTCGGAAGTTTTAAATATTTTAAAAATTTCAAAAATTCCTGAAATTGTCATTTGAATTTTTCAAAACTTTCGAATATTTTAAAATTTTGTTTATTTAAAAGGATAAGAATTGTATTTCTATAAAAATAGGGGATGAGAAGTTTAAAGTGATGGAGTGCATGGTATATTTCTCATATTAAAATACGGTTGAATATTGATGATAAACAATGCATTAGGTTATATGGATAATGCTAATAAGCGTGCTAGTTGCTACACTATTGTTTGCACTTTAAAAACTATATATCAAGAAAAGAAAATTGGAAAGTGTATTTAGTTTAATAGTTTGTTTACACTATTGTTTTACTATGTGAAAATAACTTTTGTTTTATAAAAACATTAAACTAAAAATATTTCCACAAAAGTTAATAGATATAATAATCTCTTCGATTTATTTTAACAAAATAAAAAATAAAAAAATTCAATGATAATAGAGTGCACATATCATTATTAATTTCTCTAACGTTTTTCATATTTTGCCAGCAAATATTTAGTGTAGCTTGCTTCATACTTTTGGAACCTTTCCATGTAATGTTTGTTGCCAAGTCACTACAATAAATGAAGAATATACGGTAAAATTAGTTATCAACATTGAGACAAATTTGTTTTGGGAAACAATCAAACATTATATTATATAAAATAGTCTAGTCACAAGATGTCGTAGAACCAAAACAAACAAAAAAAAAAGCACAATATCCCGAACCAAACATAAAAAAAAAAAAAAAAAAACACTATAATACTTAAGAGTTTTGTTAGTATGATACTTAATATTCAATTATGTTAATTTTTATATATATATTGTATTATTTTAAATTTTGAATTCACTTTCTCTTCACTATCGGTACCTAGTAAAATTTCAAGGTACTGCATAATGTACCAAAAAAACTAATAAAATACTTGTAATCGAGTGTTTTAATCTTTATTAAGTGAAATTACACCAAATCTATCACATTATATGAGTGTAATTCATTATAAGATGAAAACCTTCAAATTTTATCTAATAATAAAAGTATCTTAAAATGATCAATATATTACTAAAGTGTATGTTTAAATAAAATCGTTTGTAACGGAATGAAATATCAAATAATTCTAAAGAAAGACAATTTTTAAATAATGTGTTTACAGAAACGTCTGAATTATAAAACACTTTTTAAGTAGAGAAATACAAATAAAACGTAATTTTTAGTTTGTAAATTGTGTTTTAGACATATATTTTCAAAAGTTTCTTTCTCACTCCAATAGTCAGATCAGAAGTATACTTTCATAAAAATGCAAGGGTAGACAAACACACAATATCTTAGTCAGACGTTTTGTGAAATAAAATAGACATAAACAAACCCAACATTTCCTGCATTAAGTTGTTGGAATTTCAAAATGATTTTGTTGGTTGTCTTTTAATATAGAAAAAACCATGGCACAAAATAAAAAAAATGATAATATTTTGTAGTGTCCAATTGCAGCCTAATTGCATTTATTTATTATTATTATTATTATTATTATTATTATTATTATTATTATTATTATATTATTATTATTATTATTATTATTATTATTATTATTATTATTATTATTATTATTATATTATTATTATTATTATTATTATTATTATTATTAAATTCAAGAATCAATGCTCAATGAGTGGAAAGCAACTTGCCCTCACAGGGAGCATAATATTGGGAAATCTAGATTCAAATATTTGTAGATCAAATTTTTGTAGAGTCACTTAATATTAAGTGATAAAACTATTTATTGTCAGACATTGGTAAATCTAAATTAGATGAAATTAGTTAATGTTAGTTTTCTACTAATTTCAAACGAATTTGGATTATCTCATTTTTACTTTTTTCTTTTTCTCCATGATGTTAAAAAAGACAGAGACAAAAACACTTTTTTGTATATAATATAATTTTTATAAAATTTATTTATGTGTTATTTATATATTTGTCTCTTTTTTAATACGAAGGAGAAAAAAAGAAGAGAATAAAAAAAAATATCCAAATCAATTTCAAACACCTTTATTTTAATTTCAAAAACTCTCATGCTTTCTTTCTACTAATTGTGTCCAGCTCTATTTTAATACCTTACAAAAATTACATAACTCATGATTTGTTCCACTAACTTTAAGGTTCCATCTCCATTTTAAGAAATTTTCTCATGTATAATTTTGTTCCAAATACTTCATTGTTAAAAATTTCGCATCATGATTTTTAATATTTTGAAATCATACATGGAGATGAAACATTTAATAAAACTATACTTCCTCTGAACTCAATTATAAACAAAAAAAATTTACATTTCAACATAAATATAAACAAATATCAATTAATTTGTCCATATTCACTGCTATTATTTTAAAAATACACTTAAATTAATAGATTAATGTTGTGAAGAGATTACCATTATAGTTAGAGGTAGGTTAATAAATTTATTATTATTATTTTTTAATGTGAACTCAAGAAAATAAATACAAACTATCATCCTTAATAAATGTGAAAATATGTACTTTTGCTTATAAGTCCGGTGGGAGTATTTGAGTGGAGGAGCATTTTTGATTTGTCTTTGGATTACAAATTTATCGACATTGTTTCTCATTACTATGCAATAAATTGAGGAATTAGCTTTTCCACTGGATTTCATGTAGATCTGCTATTATACAATGAAAAACACAAACAGAAGAAAATCTCTTTTCATTCCAGGTAGATCTGCTATTATTATACATTGAAGAAAATCCCTCCCTCTCCCTCTACATAGAACTAAGGTAATCTTTCATCAATGCCAAAACGGGGTTGGCAGATGGATATCCTTCCAATTTCTGAAACATGATTCCATCCATCCGCGCTTGAACTACATCAGAAAATGTCAAGTCTTGTAACAATTCTTTAAGTGTTTGGTCCACTCCAACAAGAGAATTACCTACACTGCTTACAATCTCGGGTAGAGAAGGACTGGGCCTTGAGAGCTCCACAACAGTAACCTGGCATAGTTCAAGCACAATCATCACAGGAATCATGAAATTATCAAATAAACAAACATCCTCAAAATAAAAGTGTTCTCAAATCAACCTTTCTGTCTTGAGGTATATTGGCCTTCAATTTTGCTATAGCAATAGCACGAGATAGCCCACCAATAGCATCAACCAAACCATGAGATGCTGCATCGTTACCGGTCCAAACCCTGCCCTGTGCGACCTCTTCCATCTTGTCTACCTAGCGACAGGACAATGGCTGTAACTATTAGATATACATGAAGAACAGAAAGCTTTGAAAATAGTTTTTTCTTGAATCTTGAATAAATTTAAAACATACAGTCATTGATCTGGAAAAAGCCGCTTTATCTCGAAATTGTTTATAAATATTCTGTACAGACTTGGCAAATAGCTCTGCTTCATGTGGCCTGTACCCGAGATATAGAGAGTGAAAGAATGATTATATATGTCTGCATCAGAAATCAAATATAAACTGATGCAACAAAAAAGGTATCAACCCATGAATCAATCAAAAGTAAAAAATTAAAGCTTATATAAGAGAAAAGGCCAGCACAGACGTTCTATATAAAAAATGGATAAAAGTAACAACCAGCAAAATTATATTCCTATACCAGAAGCCCCGGCAGGCCTGCTTAAGATAATATCTAGCAGTGCCTTACATTGACGGCTGAGGGTCCGAGGGCAGCTGCAACCCACCCACGGATAAAAAAAAAAGAATCTACACATTTTTCAGTTATCTGTGCAGCAGAAGTGTTGTAATTATACAGTCAACCAATAACTTGATCGAGAAGCTTTCCAAATAACTGAATTCAAAGGTGCTTTTCCGAATAACAGAATTCAAAGAACAAGATATATATTGAACTCAGAATAGGGTTAAATAATTTCACCCGGTTTCAAATATTGCAGTTAAAATGGAACTACACTATCAACTCATTCATTAGAATTAGACTGGAGACTGGAGAATATTAAGACATAAAGCATTAAGTCTTCCCTTCCAAACACAGTACCCAACAGTTGGTTATCAGATGTCACAGTGCACATTTACATTCTCCACTAGAATCTTTATGAATAAATGAACAAATTCTATTACCTAAACGAACGCTGTTCAGCTGCAAAGAGCTCGGCATATTTACCCCTTGAAATAATTTCTTTGTTGAAACCAATCTTCTCATAAAGTTTCCCAAGGTTAAATCTTCCTACAAAAGTAATTTATGTTATCAAATTAATATATTACAAAATCCAAGGATAATATAGGGAAGTGGAACCTTGACTGTTGATGATGTTACCATGTCTTCCCTCATTATTTCAGAGCTCAATTGATTGCTTACTTTTTAGCTACAACTTTCATTAATTGCATATGATTCTCATTTAAATGATATTTCAAACTTCTATAATAATTTTTAATCAAAATAAAGTACAAAACATATTTGACGTAAAACTCAGTGAAAATGGTAATAATAGCCAGCAACAAGACCATAACAAGAAGTGAGGAGCATCTAGGGGTATTTTATACAACTATCTCAGGCAAGGGGGTAAAAAATACTGATTTTAGCCGAGTGCCTGGCAGCAATAAGAGTTTCCTAAATCGAGTAAATACCATTTAGGTTCTAACACATAGATAATCTTGTTTATTTCAATTATACCAGCATGTGCATGTTGGTTAACGGTTCACAATAAATCTGTTATTAGTTTCAGTTAAATTATCATCCATGAACAGCCTTTTACTTTCTCCAACTGAAAAGACACAGGTTTACCTGTGACCACTCCAATTGAACCAGTTAAGGTAAGGCTTTCTGCAACAATAGTTCCAGCTCCCATAGCCATGTAGTATCCTCCACTTGCTGCCACATCAGACATTGAAGCAATGACTGGTTTTGAGGCAGCCAGAAGCCTGATTCTCTTTCTCTCCACATTCTGTAGAGCATGATATCAAAACTTTATCATCTAAGCGTGCAATCTTTCCAAAATAGTTAGCATCACAATTCAATGACAAATATCACAGATGTACTTCGAATTTAACTAAACCATTAAGGCTAGATTCACTCCTCTGAAATCTAAAAGTAGTATCTCACAAAATGTTATTAGGAAAATTCAAAGTAGTACATGTTCTCATGAAGTTTTTTTGCAATGAAGACCACTGCGCTATATGAATCCAACCAACCATTTCTTGCATATCTCATTACGAATGTCTGCATTTTTTATGGTCAACGAGAGTGTCTGCATTTTGAACAGAGAGGAATCTACCATAACTTACAAATCAGAAGCAAGAGCATCACCTCCTGGACTGTCAATTCGGATAATAGCAGCCTTGAATTTATTTGACTCTGAGAAGAAAAAAGAAGGCTCAGTGTGACCAGGACAAAACAATGGTGCAGATATGATAAGCAAAAAAATGTATACTAGCACTGTAAAAAAATTCAGGTTCAGTAAACAGCGTCATGGAAGAACTAAGAAAACCAACATATCCTTGTGTTGTGGTATGGCAGGAAAATAGATTAGTAGTATTTTTCTGTTTAATACATAAGTTACATACACAACATAATTAATCCCCACAGATTATGTCCTGGAACTTGATACTGAAGATCTATTCAAGTCATAAATGTTCATTTATTTTCTCTAATTCCCACTAGCAGACGGGTCTCTGTCAAAATTTATACCTCACACTTGGGAAGAAGCCAAACTTCTAAAATCCCAGCTTTAATTGTAAAAACATATAAAGAAGTGTCATCCCTAAGGTTGTTCTTGCAGTTTTTTTTGTACAATCCACTCTCTTTTATATTTGTCAAAATATTGGGAAGGATTCTAAAGGCCTGTGTTCAGTTGAAAATACTTAAAATAAGTGCAATACTTTTGACTCACAAGTCCCATCTGTTATAGAAAATAATATTACTCTAAACAAAGATAAATATGATGCTGAATTAATGAAAACTGTCATAATCAATGTAAGTAGCATCATAACACTTAACTGATTATGTGCTTTGAAATTTAAAGAAGATAAACTTATAAGATCAAAAGTGTACCTCTGACCCTACGGATCTTTTCAATTAACTTCTCTCCAATGATACCTTTGCTAGAGACACTTAATGGACTCTCAACACGGCGGATGGCCCCTGAGGCTCGGATGATGGCTATCATTTCTTTACCACCTGATATTCCAACAGTCCATTTTCTAACTCCAGAGTATTTTCTGTATTTGAGGAAAGGAACTATCTCTACTTATGCTTCATGAGTTATTTTGGCATATCTTAATTTATTAAAATGCATCTGACAGAAGGTTGTCAGGAAATAGAAAGCCGTAGCAAGCCATATAAGATAATTAGTACAGTGCTTTATGTAAAATAAAAACAAGTCTGTGAGAAACTTAAGGTTCTCGCTCAAAGGATGCAAGTCATTAAGACTAGAAAATAAACAAAACAAAAAAATACACAGACCAATACAATTTTATTTTAAAAAAATTCTTTCATTCACAACCATTTCCAATGTCCAAGAAATCTCCAAATAAAAAAAGGAAATGTTTTCTTGTTAGGGTTGTAACATTTGTTTTTCATAGCATTTATAAATGATCTTAGATCTGAGAAGATTATATAGGCTTGTGAAACACCCATGAGAATGTTGAAGGTTCTCTCAATTTCCCATACGGTCTTCAAAATATGCATATCCTATGCTAACATATATTAAAAAATTATGATTTTGATGCACCATCAATGGGAAAATCTTTTACACCTATATCCAATGTTATTAAATTATTTTATTAGTTTAATATCCCGTGTAGTAGCTAACAAAGTCAAACTCATAATAGATGCGGCAATAACCATTGGGAGCAAGTGTAAAATATTTCTACATGACATCACGTCAAAATTAATGTTAATATATCAGATACCAACTTATTGTCACCAGAACATTACTTGGTGTTTGGTAAACAAGAATGGAGAGAATTTAAAGAGTGAAAATGGGGGAGAAAAAGAGAATCTCCTCAGTTGGTGCGTGGAGAAAATGAGATGAAATAGAAATTTACCTGAAATCAACCATAGGCAGATTTTTGTCTGTTTTCACCTGAAGTCTCTCCTTCAACCTAGTGATAACCTGCAAAACATTTTATGTTTCTCATTCTTTTTAGTCTTTTAACTCCCTTTTGAGTGTATCCTCTAAAACAATTAAATAGCCAGTACTAATTTTCTACACATTGGAAGGAGTGAGATCTATTAGAGAATATATAAAAACTAACAAAATAATATTGTAACTTAGAAAATTTTAGAGTATCTTAGGTATCTCTTATAATTGGTATCAAATTTGCCTTGCACTTCATGATACTTCCATATTTAATTAGGATTAAGAGTGTCGTACAAGTATAAATAAGGATTAGAATTTAGTTTTTTATAACTCATCCAACACATCTTCCCCTTCAACTAGTGTTGTTCAAGAAGTAGACTGTTGATACACACCTTCCGGCGCCTTCTCAAATTGTTTTGATCGTTTGCATCCTCATTCTAGTCCTAGGTAATTCTCATTTTGTTGCTCAAAGTTTTTTGAGTTCTTTGGGTTTATATTTTGTAGATAAATGCCTCGAGAATGACTATTTCCTTTGATTCAACGCTGCTAGAACCCGAGTCCTCAACGTCTGTTAAGAAAAATGTAACCCAGTAGTGCTCTCATAACACTACCCTATTATGGTAATTGTTTTCTTATTCTATGGCTCTTCTCCAAATCTATAATTGAAGGTAGCCATGGCAAAGTGGATTTGGACCAGTGGACTAGGATGCCTTAGCCCGGAAATTTATTTACATTTCATTTGAGTTTTTAATACAACTTTTGATATTTCAACTTTTTATGTGGGGTTTCTTATATTTTTTTTTTAATTTTCTGACAGGCCTGTCAGCCCATAAACAGGACAGGCTGAAAATATCATCAACCCACTTTCTTTGGCAGGCCAACTCACCCTGCCATGTTTAAGGTAGAAAAGTTGGAGGCCAGGATTGTCCCAAATGATGTCCATCCCCTACTAGTCTTTGTCCCAAATGCAATTTTGACCCCACCTTTGTCTCAGATGCAATCTAACCTCACTAGTCTTCGTTCCAAGATACGTTGTCTTCATATCCATCTAAACTTTGCGGTGGTGTTTTACCACTTACAGTCATTCTCGTGATTTCTTACAATTGAGTCATACAATGATGTGTTAAGATGAATTGACTCTCAAGTATACAATCCTCCCATTGTAAATTGTACAGATGGTGATTTTTCCTATCTTATTCATGAGTGGTGCCAAAGCTGAATACTCCATGGCTGTGGTGCACACTAGCTGCCTCAACTTAATTTCATTTTTTGTGTATAGTGAGTTTTCTTATGGTTTTCCAAATGTTATTCATGATGAATTTGGAGAAGTCTTGGTTCTAGTTATATTACTTGCAATGAAATTTCTGCCAATAATCATTAGAACAAAATCTATCTTTAGTGATACAACATTCCAACTGACTTGCATAGATGATGATCATTCCATAAATCTTGTTGAGTTTTCTTTCCATAAATGTATCATCATCCCAAATATGCGTTCTCTAGCCATGCTTTGCAAAGCTCTAGTTATTTGTGTGTTTGGTTATTTTTGTTTTCTGAAGGTTTTATTTGTAAAAAGTTTAAAACTTAGTAAGTTTTAGTTTGAGGAGCGTTAACTTTTTTTAAAATAAGTCTCATAAATAACTATGTATCATTAGAACATTTTTTAGTACCTTATGTGTTTTCTTAGAATTAGTTTCCACGTTTTTCTTATATTTCATGATTTGTTTCTTATTTAACTAGAGGATCTAAAGCTAGTGTAAGTATAAACAGGGCTTGAATTTTGTTTTATCTTACACATCTAATACATCATCTCTTATCAAGTAAATATCGAATTTAAAGTATTTACCTCTATTATATTATTTTCCTTTCTCTACACCTTTTGTTTTGAAAAATTCCTTCCTCTACACCTAAAACTCTTAAACCCTATAATTTCAACAGGCTCAACAAGTGGTCGTACAAAATCTTTGTTTCTAAAAGTATCCATTTTTCCTCAAAAAAAAAAAAAACACGTTTTCATTTAAATTTGCATTGCTCACTAGCCACAAGATGAGATTCCGTCTTACTTTCTCAATGTGATTATATTAATCAAGCTGGCAACTGACCTTGACACATACAAGTAATCAGTCACATAATACCAAAGTTTCTAATGTACCTCGTCGTCATAGAGTATGCTTGATATGAAACCCTCTTCTTTCAGTCTGTCTACTTGATAGACACCTTCATTTATGAAATTCTCAATATCATCTCTTTTCTTCCCTGTATAGAATTTGCAGAAGCCCAGAAGTTAATTTATTTATTCAAGATACAAATAGGACTTCAAATTGCAAATGCACCTCTAGCAGAAGAAACATTATCCAGCCAATTTGAATAGATATTATCCAGCAACGCAGTCAGCATCTCACGATTATCGTCAGACATGGTTCTACAGGTTAGTTGCTCTCCTGCACTTTTATATTTGCCAATTTTTTCAACCTGTGGTTCAATTCCAATGTTGTCTAAAACACCTGAAAGAATTAACACGAGTTTAGGCTTTAGCATAAACATCAACAAATTTAAATTAAAAAGGGTTTAAAACAAATTTCCCAATATTAATCTAAGGATGAATTGAAGAGTAAAAATTGTTTTTACAGAAGAAAAAGTAAAAAACAGCATGAGCTTGTACATTAAACATTGTGATTAAATCTGAACAACAAGCATTGCAAAAGTTTTATAAATTCAGAAGGGAGGCATGCCACCATTACTAAAAGTCAATATTTCTTAAAAAAGATGCAACAAAAAGCAGAATCAGCTTACCTCTGACAAATCCCGCTTGAACAGTCAATCCAAACAAAGAAAAATAAGCACTCGGAGGAGCATATATTTCTTCACATGCACAAGCAATGTAATATTCTTTTTCTCGACATGAAGGGACATAAGCCACAACAAATTTTCCTACAAGCATCATCAACTATTATCACCATAAACAGAAAATCACAAACATCAATGCTCAATGAAAGGAGGAAATTACAGACTTAGGCAACAGAATCATGCTACTTACATTTCACTAACAATTAACATAGATAAAAATGAATCTCTTGAATTATTGCAAAAGGAGACGCGTGAGAAAAAAAAGCTTGCAAAGCATTACACCTTCTTAGACTTGTCCGGTAGACCCTAATACATAAGATTATAGTAAAAGATAGAATGTTTCATAAACCCAAAATCTAGAGTTTAATAACTATAAACTAACAGCATAAACAAGTAAATGACTTTTAAGGAGTAACATTATGATATGTATGATGTTGAAACACAATTAGACATTTCTGTAAAACTTATTCACATACTAAACTCAAATTTAAATCAGACGTGTTATTATTTATGTTGAACCTTGTGCAAAAATAGTTAATAAAAAGAATATAATCGAATGGTTAAAATTTTCTTTTATTTCATAAGATTGAGGTTGATCTATTTAAAAAATATTACAAATAGTTTGGGATTGAGATTATTTATTTTTAATAAGGATTGAGAGTAACATTAGACAAGTTGTAATGTAACATGATATATCGCTAAGTGCAGAGTTGTGAAGTTGTGACGGCACCTGATTTTCTGAAATTTAAGATGTGTCTTCGAATTTCTTCAAGTTTAGCCCAACCACAATTTAAAATGTCAATATGAAGGTATACGCCAGAAATACGAGGATCATAAGCTGCTTTCAACAAATTATCGCAAATTTGAGGAAGAGATAATCCCGGCGAGAATCTACTCTTCAACTGATCGGTTATCTACATATATACACATGCGAGTGAAAAACAAAGCAAGCAAAGCAATAGTAAATACGAGTGAGAATTACCTGGCCGCGCAAAATGATTTTCAAAACGCTACCGTGTTGAACACGCTCCCAGGGGAAGGCAATTAGCATCTTGAGCTTGACGAGAAATTTATTCCAGCCGGTAACTGGCTTAAAATGAAAGTCACCGGTGGGATAATCGTCATCTTGACCGGCAAAGTGTTGTTTAATGGTGGAATAGGAAGATGAGGAGTAACAAGAAGAAGAGTGGAAGTGGAAGGGTTTGGGAATGGGAATGGGAATGGGATGAAATTGAAAGCGAGTGATTGACGGTGATGGCGATAATCTGCGGTAGGTGTGACGGAAGCGGTGAATTGCGGCGCGAGTGAGTGACATTTCCGTCTTTTTGCCGCTTGACAACTGCAAAGATTGAGAGAGACTATCGTGCGGGAACGTAACTACCGGTCAATACTCCCGCCACGTCGTTCTTTCCTACTACAATTGGAGTTTCGATTCTCTCGTTTTATGTTTCTCTCGATCCCTTGCTTAATTATATTTTCTTTTTTTGTTTAAATATGTTTTTTATTATACAAATATATGGATTTCAGTACTCCTAATTTTTATTTTTATTTTTGAATTTACTCTATATATAATTAAAAATGTCATCAAAGTCAAATGAAAAGATATAAAAAAAATTGTCAAATCTTATGTGCTTGCTGGGTTTTTTAAAAATTCAAAAATCAGTATTTTTAAATTTCTATTCATATTTTTATAATGTTGTTTTGATGTTACAAATTAAAATTTATTGGAGATTAAATTCAAACAAAAAATTTACAGGGATTAAAATTAAAAAAGTGATATATTGCAGGGCTAAAGATATATTTAAATTTATTTTTTTTAATTTATCATTATTCAATTTAAAATTTTTCTCAATTATTTTTATTTTTTCTTTTATTGAAAGTTTATATCATTTAAATTAAGTTTGTAAAATTTAAATAAATCTAAAATTATTAATATGTTATTGAGATTTATGAAGATGAACGATTTTCAATAAAACTGCATAAAATGTAAATTTTAATGTATTTCAATAATATATAAAATAATTTTAAATTTTTGTGAATTTTTTATATAATTTATATATTATAAACTTTAATACCAAATTGAAAAATATTAAGGAATGTTTGGATTAAGAGAATCCAAATTTATTTTTAAATCTCAAAATTAATATATTATTATCTTTCCATTTAACTCTATTAACAATGTTTAATTTTTATAAAAAAAATATAAATATGAAATAACAAATGGCACTTCAAGAAAAAGTTTTAAAGATTGAATTTATCTTTTAATATATATTAAAATAAAAAAATGAATATAATTAAATATCATTTAAATCACACACACTTATTTCATTTTTTTTAAAATACGTAAATAAAATTGAAATAAGGTCATACATAAGGTTAGCGACAAGAGAGGAGATAGATCTTCCAATGGGATATACAATTCCCTTTCATGTATAAAAATAAAATAAAAATCTAAAATAATAGAACCGTCGTAACCCACTCAACCTTGTCTCTGTTCAATCTTAAAATCAATTTTGCACAATCCGACACCAAAACCACATCCAGACAACCAATCTCCAAGGCAAAGACCAGACTCATTTGAGCCCTACAAACATATTTTATGACCCATGTTTCTTTTTCTTCAAAACAATAAATATTTTATAGTTTACTTAATTAAAAAAAGTCAGTCCCCCCTCCCAAAGAGACCCTAGTCAATCATTAGCAAGGCTCATGTCCAATCTTTTCTCAACATAGGCAACCTCTTCTATTGAATACAACCCTTAAAACACATCTATGAATCTTATTTAAATGTGGTCAACCTAAGATTATCAATCATCTCAACTACTCCTATATTGATTATATAATTTAATATTCCACTATCACCACTTTATTTATTTGCTGGTCAATTAATTTACTAAGCAATAATTTACACAATTCCACTTGTAATCAATTCATTTACACTTTTAATCGACTACTTGATTAATAACTCTCTAAGATTATGACTTATCTATTCTTTGGCCTTTGACTAGTCTTTAGTCAGTTTGTCTATTATTCTAATCATTTAACTTATCACTTTATTTGTTCTAAACTCAAACTAATTGATTATCTCTTTACTTTAGTCGATTAACGTAATTCAAATTGATTATTTTACTATTTTCTCCTATTAACATCACACTTTTAACTTTCAAATTACAAGTTAATTGATTTATCCTATGGTCTAATCGATTAATAACAACACATAATTTTGGACTCACTTGTGTTGAAAAAAACCTTAATAACGTTGTGCTCAACAATCCATGTCAATTACATGATGAATAGCCAAAGGCGGAAGCGTACCTGTGGGAATTGCCATTAATGAAATCCTGAGATGATGATGATAGAGCCAATGGGTTGGGTGATCTTCCTCAGCAAAACACCCTGAAGACCTTGCTCTCTTGATGGGGATAGAGAGAACTAGAGAATTTTCTCCTTTAGGGTTTTGAAACTGAATAGTCTTGTTGTGTTTGCCTTGGGGACCATTACCCCTATATATAACTATTATTAGTTATATCCCAAATTGCAGTATTTCCAATTCAGCCCCTCATTAAATTAGAAACTGTCTGGTATCTACACTATTAATTTTCATAACTATTATGCTCTTTAGCCATAAACTATTATATATTATTTGACCCCCAGTTTATTGGCTAATTATATAATGACCCTAACACACTTTATTAATTAATTACATATGTGACCCATAAATCTTACAATCTCCCACTGGTCACACATGTATCCTTAGGAGTGTGTTAGACTTTATGACGTCAAAATGTCATTATAATTACCTTGAGTATAATCCAAATTGTCCGTCCATTAATCATATCAGCACATGGAACCAAAGAGGCTTTCGTCATAATAAGCATAACTAAACCCATCAATGATCACCCGTACTGACACAACTAAATGACATAGACCCATTATGAAAAGTGTAGCATGAAAATTACATGAAGTTGGTCAATGCATGTCAATTTTCAACTGGTCCTACTTTATCGAATGAGATCATACCATAACTTAAATGTACAAAGTAACCAAAAACTGAATACTTTAAACTTTATTTCTGATCAGAAAGTCCAAATACAATGTATTAGTACTTTACAATTAAACATAGAACATGAATTACATAATGGACGAAACTCCCACTAAAATCAAGGTTCCTCAAGCTGTAGCACACCCATGTGAGCAGTATGCTCATGAAAGACCTTGGGTGGTAGACCTTTAGTGAGTGGATCCGCAATCATGGAGTTTGTCCTTAAGTGTTCTATGGATATCTGTCCACTTTGTACCTTCTCTTTAACAACTAAGAACTTAATGTCAATGTGCTTTGATTTGGTTGAGCTCCTATTATTGTTAGAATACAGGACTGCTGATCTATTGTCACAATACAACTTGAGTGGTCTTTCAATCCCTTCAACTATTTGCAGCCCTGTGACAAAATTTCTCAGCCAAATGCCCTGGTCAGATGCCTCATGAATTGCTACGAATTCTGCTGCCATGGTTGATGAGGCAGTAAGACCTTGCTTGGCACTACGCCAAGAAACTGCTCCACCAGCTAACAGAAAGACATAGCCTGAAGTTGATCTTAAGCTGTCTTGGCATCCCGCAAATCCGAGTCAGAGTACCCAGCGATCTCTAACTGGTCTGACCTCCTATATGTGAGCATGTAGTTTCTTGTTCTCTTCAAATATCTCATGACCCTCTTGGCTGCTTTCCAGTGGTCAAGACCTGGATTGCTTAAATATCTGCCTAAAATCCCTACTATGAATGCTATGTCTGGACGCGTACATACTTGGGCATACATAAGACTCCCTACAGCTGAAGCATAAGGAATCTTTTGCATTTCTTGAATTTCCAAACTTCCTTTAGGGCACTGTTTGAGACTAAACTTGTCTCCCTTAGCAACTGGGGTGTCCCCTGGTTTGCAATCCTGTAACCCAAACCTTTTGAGAACCTTATCGATATAGCTCTTTTGTGACAATCCAAGAATACCTCGAGATCTATCTCGGTGTATCTGAATTCCTAGTACAAAAGAGGCGTCACCAAGATCTTTCATCTCAAAATGCTTTGATAGAAATTTCTTAGTTTCGTGCAATATGCCTATATCGTTAGTGGCAAGCAGTATGTCATCAACATACAAGACCAGGAAAATATGTCTGCTCCCACTGAACTTATGATACACACAATCATCAACTGTATTCATCTCAAAACCAAATGAGAGAATCACTTCATGAAATTTATGGTACCATTGACGAGAAGCTTGTTTTAGCCCATAAATGGATTTTCTTAGTTTGCACACCATATTCTTTGGGTCTCCCAACACAAAGTTTTCTGGCTGCACCATATAGATCGTCTCATCAATGTCGCCATTGAGAAAAGCTGTTTTTACATCCATTTGATGAAGCTCCAAATTAAAGTGAGCAACAAGAGCCATGATTATTCTTAAAGAGTCCTTCGATGAAACCGGAGAGAAAGTCTCTTTATAATCAATGCCTTCCTTTTGAGTATAACCCTTAGCTACAAGACGTGCCTTATATCTCTCCACATTACCATTGGAATCCCGCTTGGTTTTAAAAATCCATTTGCAACCAATGGGTTTCTTTCCTTCAGGTAATGGGATAAGTTCCCAAACTGAATTGTCTTGCATAGACTTATACTCCTCATTCATTGCTTCGATCCACTTATCTGAACGAGAATCTTGCATGGCTTGATGAAAGTTGACTGGGTCGTCTTCCGTCATGCCAACATTTTCCTCTACCTCATTGATAAATACTACATAATCATCTGAAATAGCATTTTTCCTTTCTCTAGTGGATCTCCGCAATGGAGCTGGCTCTTGAGGCACTTGTTCTTGAGGATCTTGAATTTGATCTGGATTTTGTTCTTCCTGAACGACCAGATCATCTTGAGTTTGTTCAATAATGGGAAAGTCAATTGGTGGAAGAATCAGTTCTGGAATTGTTACAGATTCTTCCTCAAAGACAAAATCTTTAACCTTAATCTTCCCCCCAAACTCAATATCCTCAAAGAACGTTGCCGTTCCCGTCTCAAAAATTGTTCTCAAATTAGGATCATAAAATTTATAGCCCCTTGATTTTTCTGAGTACCCTATAAAATAGCTGCTAATTGTTCGGGGTTCAAATTTCTTTTCATTCGGCCTATAAGGCCCTTGCCTCAGCTGGACATCCCCAAACATGAAGGTGCTTCAGACTAGGCTTACGCCCAATCCAAAGCTCATAAGGTGTTTTAGCCGCTGCCTTAGTTGGTACTCTATTAAGAATGTATGCTGCTGTTTTTAATGCCTCTCCCCAGAGTGACTCTGGCAAGGTGGAATGACAAATCATACTCCTTACCATATCCTTAAGAGTCCTGTTTCGTCTTTCAGCTACACCATTCATGCTGGGTGACCCCGGCATAGTGTATTGTGGGACGATTCCACATTCCTCTAGGTATTTGGCAAATGGTCCCGGACGTTGTTCACCTGAACCGTCATATCTGCCGTAGTATTCACCACCACGATCAGATTTGACCTTTTTAATTCTTTTATTAAGTTGATTCTCAACTTCTGCCTTAAAGGATTTGAACACGTCTATTGATTGGGACTTTTCGTGAATTAGGGTAAAGGTAGGCATATCTCGAATAATCGTCTATGAATGATATAAAATATTGTTGACCATTCCAAGAAGGAGTTGGAAATGGCCCACAGATGTCCGTATGTATCAATTCTAAGACGTCTGTAGCTCTATATGCGCCTAATTTCTTATCTTTAGTCTGTTTTCCTTTAATGCATGCTACACAAACGTTAAAGTCTGTGAAGTCAATGTAATCTAAAATTCCATCTGACACAAGTCGTTCAACTCTATTTTTAGAGATGTGACCTAGACGCTTGTGCCAAAGCACTCCTGAATTGAAATTGTCAATTTTCCGCTTAGTACCACGTGATTCCACATTCAAGGTTTCATTATAGTTAGCCACAGTTTCCAACAAATAAAGATTATCATAACTAGAAAGTAAACCGGTTCCAACAACATTCGAATTTAAAGACAAAGTAAATTCTTTATTCCCGAATGAACAATGATATCCTGATTTGTCCAAATAAGAAATAGAGATCAAATTCCGTCTAAATGACGGTACAACAAAAGTGTCTTTTAAATCCAAATAATGACCGGAACTTAATAATAATCTAAATTTTCCTATGGCTTCAACTTCTACCTTCTTCCCATCTCCTACATAGATCCATCTTTCAGTATCACTAGGCTTTCGGAAGTTCAGGCAACCCTGCATTGAAACACTGATGTTAGTAGTTGCACCAGAGTCTAACCACCAAGTGTTTCTAGGTACTGAAGCTAAATTAACCTCAGAACAGACCAAAGACAGAATCATACCTTTCTTAACACGCCAAGCGTGATATTTGGCACAATCCTTCTTCACGTGTCCAGAACTCCTGCAGAAGAGTTGTTAGCAGCAGCTTTGTTCTTAGGGCTTTGTTCCTCAATTCTTTTCCTTTTGCCCTTGTCTCTAGAGATGCTAGTAAAGTGAGCACTTTCAGTCCTATCTTGCTTCAGCCTGTCCTCTTCTTGCACACATAATGAAATGAGCTCATTAAGAGTCCATTTCTCCTTTTGACAATTATAAGTCACCTTAAACTGACTGAATTGCGAAGGAAGAGACAGCAATACTAAATGAATGAGCAAGTCATCTGACAACTCAAGCTTTAGACCTTTAAGCTTAGAAGCAATGTTGGACATCATCATAATGTGCTCTCTTATATTTCCATTGCCTTGATATTTCATGGAAATTAAATTCTGAAGCAAAGAACTTGTTTTCAGCCTTATCACTTTTTACAAAGCGTTTTTCCATCTCAGCAAGGAAATTTTTAGCTGTATCTATCTCATCCGAGACAGCACCTCTAAAGACTTCAGGAATGCCACGCTTTATGATCATAAGACTTATGCGATTTGAGCGATCCCATTTCTCATACTCTAATTTTTCTTCAGAAGAACTAGAGTCCTTAGGAGTAGAGGGTCGATCAATTCTTAATGCAAGGTCTAGATCCATGCAGCCAAGAACAATCAAAATGTTCTCTTTCCATTCCTTAAAATTTGTCCCATTAAGGACGGGAATAGAACTCAAATTTGCAGATATGGAAGCAACCGATGCTGTGAATTAAATAAAGAACGAAACTTAGAAACTCACATTATAAGAAAATAAATCAATAAATCAATAAATACATATGTTCAAATCATGGAATTTAACCCATCTCAAGATACCCAGTGCACCATTGATGTCAAGTCTTTGGACAGTAACACCAACTGCTAGTGGTACTCTTGTTGCAACGATCAAATATTGACAATAAGACATGTCAAACAATAAACCTTCCTTTGGGCCGATTTACTGCTCACATGTATACCAAATAATTGTCACACATTTATCATCGCAAGTGTACCATGTAATTCTGCCAAAAATTAACCTTCCTTTGGGCCGGTCAATACCCGCATGAATAAACATATACACAGCCATTTGACACTCTTCACGAGCAATTTAGACAAGAGAGGTCACTTTGGCGACGTCAAGTTTCAATTAACTCATTCAAAAGTGTCAAACTTGACTTGAACATATATTTATTATATCCAAATAAAATAATATTAAAAAATAGAAAAAAAAATATTTATATCTAAATAAAACAATATTAAAAAAAAATATATTTATATTGGAGAAAAAATGAACAAAATATGATATAATTTCATTTAAAAATTTCTAGTGTTGGTTCTTGGAGTTGTTCCAAAATAGATGAGAATAAGTTCCAATAACCAAGATTCCAACCGTATAAGCTTATAATTAGCCACCAATAACTCAACAAATTGATAAATAAAAATTCTGGAGAAAACCCCATGAATATTTCCACCATGGTCAGTAATCATTAAGGAGAAAAAGAGATGAAATTTGTGGTATTTTTAATTGCTTTCTTTTTACAATAAATAGAACATAAATTGGAGGACAGTATTCTAATGTTAAACTTCAAAAAGAATTGTCCTTTTGCTGCCTGAATAAACCGTAAGTACAACAAAATAATCGTGCCAGAGAAGAGGGGAAAAAGTCCAGTCCAAAAAATTGAAAGACGAAACAGGAAGGGATTGATGGTAACATGCTGTTTTAAAAAATAAGATTAATCTTATTTGTTCATTTTAATCGGATGGTTGGAATCTAGGCCTTATTCTTGAGGCTATAGTGCAGAAAATAATATATATATATCCAAAATTCTCAAAATTCCCAAATTACAAACCCTAATTTTTTCAAACACGTAAAAAATATGGATTCCATAATATATATATCAAAATTCCCAAAATTCCCAAATTCCCAAATTACAAACCCTAATTTTTCAAACACGTTAAAAATATGGATTCCATAATATATATATCAAAATTCCCAAATTCCATCTTAAAAACAAAGACAATAACCGAATTTCATCATGAATTAAACATGGTAGGCTCTGATACCAATTGTTGAAAAAACCTTAATAACGTTGTGCTCAACAATCCATGTCAATTACATGATGAATAGCCAAAGGCGGAAGCGTACCTGTGGGAATTGCCATTAATGAAATCCTGAGATGATGATGATAGAGCCAATGGGTTGGGTGATCTTCCTCAGCAAAACACCCTGAAGACCTTGCTCTCTTGATGGGGATAGAGAGAACTAGAGAATTTTCTCCTTTAGGGTTTTGAAACTGAATAGTCTTGTTGTGTTGCCTTGGGGACCATTACCCTATATATAACTATTATTAGTTATATCCCAAATTGCAGTATTTCCAATTCAGCCCCTCATTAAATTAGAAACTGTCTGGTATCTACACTATTAATTTCATAACTATTATGCTCTTTAGCCATAAACTATTATATATATATTGACCCCCAGTTTAATTGGCTAATTATATAATGACCCTAACACACTTTATTAATTAATTACATATGTGACCATAAAAATCTTACATTAAGTATATTTGTGTGTTATTTGTTTATATTTATATTTCAGCAAAATATAGAAAACATGAGTAGTTTTAGTAATGCTACTAAAATGTGGTAATTTTCTTAGCCTCACAAAGCGATAAGTATCACAAGGACTTTTTGGTTTATTGAAAGAAATGAAATGATGCCTATCAAAAGAAGTATGTTACGTGGAGTGCATATTATAATAAGTTAGGTACCTTCAATTCTTTTAATTTTCGGTATCAACATCATTTTGAAAATTTAAGCTTATTAATTGCACAATGAGGCCAAGCTAAAGTTGTAAAAAGAGTATTGTTAGAGACAACAAAAGTTGTGGAGTGATCAATTGCATGAATTATTAAATATAGTGTTAGTGTTTTGATAACTTTAAGCAACAGTTATCTTGTTTAGTACAAAATAATTCTCTAAAACAAACTCACTAAATTTTTTTTGCTAACAATATTGATCATGTTTTTATGGATCATGAATCACTGTATTAATAATGATTTATCTTTGTACTAAATAATGATTTATCTTTAATTATGAATTAAATGTAAGGTAAAATATAATTTTAATATGTAATTTTATTTTAAATACATTTTTATATTAATTATCGTCAATTCTATTAAAAAAAAGTATACAATTTCTTATATGCTTATCATTAATAAAAAATCAATTAAATAATAAGCAATAGACGTACCTATACCATGCTCAAAATCAAGTATTTGTCGCTACACTCAATATATAATTGTAGGACTAACATCAACTAACTGTAGCTAAAATGTCTTTAACTAAAATTATTGTGACCAACCATTTATATAGTTAGATGATCCCTTGTTGTTGATACTAGAGGCATACCTTATTTAATGTCTTTGGAGATTTTCTACTTACAAATATTGACCTCTAGTGAAATATTTTGAGTGTCACTAAAAAATAATTTTATTGTGGTAAATTGGGTGTGGCTTCAAAATTCAATTATGAAATGTCTTTATTATCTCTGAAGTACCACATTTATGATCAAAAGTGTATATTGGTATCAGACGAAACTCATATTTTTAATTATATGATTATTTTATTTGATAAAATCATGTAAACTTAAGAAATGATAATAATATTAAATTTATTGATATTTGTATTATTTTTACAATTTTATTATAGAATTTATTGTTGATTAATAAAAATATGTAAATTAATTATGGGTGTGTTAATAAAGAAAGGATTAATGCAATTGAAATTAAAGATGATCTTATATAGAGACAAAAAAATTTCAAATGATTTTTATTTAGGGACATAGATAATAAGATTTACATTCAAATTCAATAAATTTATTTTTTCAAATTATTATCGATTCAACATGTCAATGTCAATATACAATACGAAAGTTCGATGCCAATTATATGTATTTTCCTAACTTATCACTACATATGTTCCTTTATGAACATCGTTTAAATATTATTTACTCAAATCAATAATAATATTAAATTTATTATTTTTTTATAAATAACTTTTATTTTATCTATATTACCCTTAATTATTTAATATATCAAGATATTTATTTTTCTCTTTGGCAATAAATAAGCAGAGATAATTTTAAAAAAAAGATACCATTTTCAAATTAAAAACAAAAGGAGGTAGTACAATTATTGAAAACAAAATAGGCTCAATCTCTAGTGATGCAAGACTGGTACTTGTCCCTGGTACATAAATGCAATTCTATATACTTAGTCCATCAAAGTGTAATGCTCCTATAAGATTCTGATCACGAGCTTTCCAATGGATAGTTATTCTCTAAGTGTCATAATAATTATTAAGAAAAGTGTTAGTACTAGTACAACCGTCCCTTGAAAAATGCTTGATTGTATTTATTGCTGGAATAAAGTTGCATTTGAAGTGACTATTTCTATTTTTCCTCACAAATTTTAAAGTCAATTATGAAGGATTGGATTTCTCATCCTTTGTGGAAGGCACCATGTCTTTGAATCATGTGACCCATCCCAAGTATCACATACTCTAAAACAAGCCATGTGTCGTAACTTTTTCAAGAAAACTCAAAGTTAAAACACCGGCAACATACCAAAATAGACGAGAAAGAAATACACTATTTTTTATTTTCTAAAATTTATTTTATTTCAGCTCTACAGAAACCATAATAAAATGTTGGCTAATTTGTTCCAATTGGTTTTTAGTGTAAATTTCCGTAAAATTTATTTTTAATTCTTTAATTTAACTAACTGTGTAATATGCCGTGCTCCACATACATGGACATAGAGACCGAACAATTTCAGGTCAGCGGAATCAACTAATTTCATTCATTAGAGCTTGTTTCATAATTCCTAGGAAGTGGAATTGGGCCATGCTCTCTGATATCTCAAGGAAAGGAGAACATTTTCTGCCTCGGTCTCGATCTCATCGTTGATGTTGCAAAATAAATTTATATCTAATGTCAAATTTTAAATGATAGACAAATTTCATATAACGTCATTATTATTATTGGTCCCTTTACCACTGTAAATTGAGAGTAAAATTAAAGGTAATTTACTTCTAACATGTACTCTTGTCTATTGATGGTAATGAAACAAGTAATATGCAAAATAGATATTAATGAAATTTTGCTCAAAACCATTTCTTAGTGTAAAATTAATTAATAAGTTCTAATTTTGTTACATTCAATATGATTGACAGTATTGTACAATATTTTATTTGATGTGAGTAAAGTTGTAGCTGAAATTTGAGCGAAATTTGGAAGTGACCATCCCGAGTAGTGTGTTCTTGACCATGATCTGCCATATGAAGTTTGGATTGATCATTTTCTTGGCTGCCTTTGTTGTGGCTATGACAATCTTTGTATACTTCATGCTTGCTAGTGTACGATATGTATTATGTAAAACAACATAAATTCTATAATAACATTTCGAATAACGAATTTTTTATATATTTTAAAATATATAAAATATATATTTATAATATCACATATTTTACTAATTTATATTTAAATGTATAAAATACTAACTGATGTCGGGGTAGTGTCTGACTTCTCTGAAGCTTTCATCATAGCTGAAGAACTATTCGAAATAACACTATAATTCACCACTGTCAAAATTAAAAATCAATATATTCATTAAATAAAATAACTTCAAATCAAAAATAAAATTAAAAACTAAATATATAATATCAAACTTACCAAACTCAACATAGTAAAGAACAACCTTTGTGATAAATAGATTGTAGAGAGAAGGTGAAGAGAAATTTTTAGAAAGAAGTTTAGAGAGAAGGGTAAAGTGAAAATGATAGAGAGTGAAGTGATTTTATAGAAAATTATTGATATTTTGTTGGCGTGCTTTTAAACAGTCCAGAAATAAGGAATTTGTGGCGGCCTGGGCGACCACATATTGAAAACGTATCAATGGACATTGTGGCGGGCCTTTGCACCTCAACAAGTGCAAACGGACCAATGATTTTATGCGACAGCCTGAGCGGCCAACAATGGCTTGCCTTTGTGCGGCCTTTTACCCTCACAAATAGTTGATATTTTATGGCTGAAAAAACCATCACAAAGGACTCCAATTTCAGCTGAATTTTGTGCGGCCTGTTAAGCCCTCACAAAATGACACCTTGTGATTTCGTGAGGACTGTAGACACCCACAAAATCCAGCTAAAATTGTAGTTTTTTGTGAAGGCTTTTTTCAAGCCACAAATAAAGACAAAGCATGAATTTTTGTATTTGTGAGGGTTCCGACCATAATGTGAGGATTTTTTTCCGGCCACAAAATACATGTTTTCTTGTGTGAGAAGTGAAAATTTCATGTATTGGCATGAATAGTGTAATTACTAATGTTAATACTTTCTATAATAGTTCTTATTATGTTTAAAATGTGTGGACTATGCAATTAGTATACATTTTGTTCTACTTTGTTTATACTACTAACATTATATCAAATTGTTCCCCACTTGCTTTTGGTGTGTTTGACGCTTTTAAAACTAGCACACAACATCCCCACATGCTATAAAAATATCGGTTAGTGATGTTTTTTATCTTAAAAAATATATGATAAAATTCTAACGATATATTAGTAATAGACGAGTCATTTTGAAGATAAATTGAAAGAGATCAAGGTGAAATACTTTAATGTATTAATTAATTGATATATGTCACAAATAAGACATTCTTAGACTCGAATATTTACAACCTTCAAGATGCAAAAACTATTTTTTCAATTGTGCCGCTTCCAATCTTACATAAAAATATTAAACATAAAATATATACGTAAACAACTTTTATAATGTACTTATATACTTAATGAGAAGAAGAAAATTTTAGGTGGTCATAGCACTCCCTAAACCTCAATAAGATCTGCTTATGCTGTTGATTAAAATAATATTGCACTTAAATAATAAAATCACGGTAAAAAGGAAAAAACTAAATTTATGTTTAAATTACTTATATTTAAATAAAATGAGATAAATATTATCTAGATGAGTGATTATGAGTCAAAAATTATATTCAATGGAAAATTGTTCTTCAACTACTTTGTTTATCTATTATTTATTAGACTTGGTGCTAGTTGTTTGAAGACTATATGTATAATGTTTTTTCATTCATATTGCTTCTTTGCAGTGCTCAAATAAAGATTTTACGTTTTCCAAAAAGAGAAAGTATTTATTATATGAATAGATAACTTGTTATAGGTGTATGTTGTAATTATTGCAGAAAAGAGACGAAGGAACATGAGAACATGCAATCCTTTATTAAACTTAATGACATGAAATCATATATGTGAATATTTTTAAATTTAAATATCAAATTATACACAATAGCCAATATATGATATAAATATAAAAAAAATTAAAAATAAATAAAAATAAGATTTCACAAAATTTTACATTATAATATAATCGTTAAACTATCATACTATTTCCCTATTTGATCTTTGCATTATGGAAATATAATAATTAGTGCATAAACTATTATTAATTCATTAATTTTTTGTTTTCTAAGGTATCTCTCTGGTAAAAAATTAGAGATTGACAGAGATCAAAACAAGGAAAAAGAACGATAATTTATGATTAAAATGAAATTATTCCATAATATTGTGTAAATATAGTTTATGACTTAATAAGTTAATTTCTTTAACCACGTTTTATGTCATTTTTTTTAAAAGTAACTCTATCAGAAGTAAACTGTAATAGGTTAGTTCTTAATTTTATATAATTTTAAAATTATATTATTAAAAAAATACACATAAATAATTGCAAATTTGCAATGTAAGAGAAACGTGGAAAAGAAGTACTTGCCCTCGCTCTTCATGGGACATGGTTAGCACAAATCTCTTCAGGATCAGTTTGGTGATCCAGAATAGATTATATCATATACCTCATGTTTAGCGTTTGTTGACTTAGTAGAATATAATAAATTAATATTGAATCGTATCCAATATATTTTAGTTCCCTCTATTATTATTACGTTGGTTCTCCAATGACCAATCTTCATTGTCTCTATTTCCCTCTCATTCTCTTCATTCTTTGTCGGAGTCATCGTCATTCGTCGTTGTAGATTTATCTTGCTAATTCAACTATCTCTCTCGTTAAATTAACTATGTAGCATATATATATATTTGGAATGTTAATTAAATGGTGACATGGACTATAATATTTGTGTGTATGTATGATGCTTAATTAGAGTATGTTAATATATACTACCTCTCTCCCTAACGGGGATAAATCCATAAAAAATATCATATATACATACTATTTTAGAAAGTTATTATATATGTTAATTTTAATAAATGATACACCTGTTTATTTTACATATAAATTAAGGAGTGATCATAAATAAAATAAATATAAATAATTTACCAATTATATATTTACGTATTAATATTTTCGTCAATACTATAAATATAAAGTATATAATATATTAACTTGTTGGTGATACATATAACATTAATTAGATAGTATAATTAAAAATGACACTATCTTGAGTTTTTTTTTTCTTTTTCAAATATGTCACTTATAATGATCCAATGAAGAATTACTTTTTAAAAAGACCAAACATTACATTACTATGTCAATCATATGGTGTTATTGTTTTTATATATCCTCAAGTGTGGGTCTCTCACATCATATATTTACACGTTGTTATAACCAACATAACCTCCTATACTTACACGTCGTTATAACTAATATAAAACAACTCATGTTTGTTGGAACATATTGTATATTTGAGAGGAATTGAAATTGAAAAGAAAAACATAAAGTCAGAAAAACGGAGATTGATTATCAATCTGGATAGTCTGGAGAATGTTCCGGTTAAGCATTCCAGATTGTTCTTGATTTGAAGGCTTTTATAGAAGCAGTTCTAGATGATTCAGTTACAAAAAACTTAACCAACTTCTAACTATATTCTAACTAACTAATTACAAATCAATTTGAATTACATTTAACAATGATTACACTGTTAGATAGACTTTTGATACAATGATTCAATATCAAGATCCATTCTCACTCGTCTGCCAAATTGTACTAGGCTATGATACCCTTGTTGTACGAAAGCAAATAAGTCAAATGCTCCAGTACCACAAGAGACTTTGATTCCATATCTAAAACCTTTAGTAATTAGATATATGGATCGTCACTATGTTAGAAATGGGGGCTCTGGCTCCCACAAGAAAACCATTTTTTTTAGAAAAATAATATTTTAAATTTAAGCCTCCATAAAATCTTATAGTTTTAGACTCACTCAAACACATTTTCAAAATATGAAATTTCATATTGGACAATTATAATTTGTAGTAACTTTTATATATTTCGAGTTTGTTTAGTTGTCACATATATGTATTTTATAAAAATTAATAACATGTTTCTTTGACTAAAATATATATTATTTTATTGTCACATCAAAAGAAATTTATGGATCCGCCGAGCAACCCAACATATATTTTGGTATGGTTTTATTACTATTTTTTTATCTTAGAATAAATGGTAAATTCCACCAGAATTAACTCATACAACTATAAGATCTCATGTTCGAATTCAGACGTTCAACCTAACAATATTCACATTTGTGAGATAAGTTAAAGTTAAATGACATAGTTTTATTATTATTAATTGCAATGTTGTTTGATTTGTTAGTTATTATCCACACATGTATATCCTCGACCAAATGATCCAAATTATGCAATCAAAATTAATCCCTATAAGCTGCCTGCCACATATCATTTCTTAAAATTTGTATTAGTTTTTTTCATCAATAAATAGATAAGAGATTCTTAAAATGTTAAAAAGTTATTTTTATTATTTTCAAAAATATAACTTCATTAACCAATATTTCATTTTATCTTTAATTTTTGGTGAAAATTCATGTTCAACATTTCATCTTATTTCTAATTAAAGTAAAATGAGTATATATTTTAAGAAATCAAATCAGAAAATATTTTCACAGAGTAAATAAATTTTTAAGGGACTATATATTTACTCTGTAAAAATATTTGCTATTTTTATTTTTAAAATTTGTATTTGTCAATAAAAAAAGAAGAAAATTTTGAAATGAATAATTGTTTAAATTTTTAAAAACAATTAAAAATATCAAAAATTTATTTTCATTATTTCTCAAAATGTATATTCATTAAAACAAGTTATACGGTACAATAAAAAATGGTGTGTATCGGTACTATAAACTTTTTGATCAATAATTTTATTTAATTGGTTCATATATATATTATTATAGTATCTATTAAAATTAATTAAGTTAAGAGTTTTGTTTTATATATATAACATGTTATTCGACTATTGATAATTTAATTTTTAATAATAACAAAATATGTTAATTTTTCAAATGTACCGGAGAATCCATTCAATAATTTCATTCAGTAATTAGTATTATGTCTTCTATCATAATATTGATTCCCTTCAATAATATCTCTTCAAAGTAAAATAATTATAAACTTTTAAAAATAAAAACATAAAATATTTGTATAAAGTAAACAAAATCTTCTAAGTTATTAGAAAATAATAACTGTAGGATTTTTAGAGTTTAGTACTTTCCTCATGTTGCAATTCTCAATATTTAAAAAAATAATATTCTATTAGTAAACGTTTTCTCGCCCTCTATTTTCAAAATGGAGTTTGACTATTCTCAAAATGGAGTATGAAAAGTGATTGAAAAAAATTTAAAACTATTTTCTTAAAAAAAAAGAGACTTTGATAATAAAAATATGATTAATGTTATATTAAATATTGTCTCGCGGATCTGTACATCACAAATTCATAGTCACGTCAATCGCATGGCACATTCTTTTTACTCAATCCCATGGCCCATTCTTTTTACTCAATCACATGCCTCATCATCTTCATTTATTTATTTATTTTTTGGTCAAACATCATCTTTAATTTTTATTCTGTATCTATAATATATTATCATCCTAGAGAAAATAAAAAATAACTATATTTGTTAACCTTCTGAAATTTTATAAACCATTAGCAAGTCACAACTCTCTCTTAATTACTGTATTTTCTAAAATGATTATAGCCAGTTTATGGACAAAATCTCCATTTAAGATTGTGAGTTTTCTTATCATTTTGTTTAGTAAATAAAGAAGAGCAATTATTTGCCTCTTCTTCAATATAAAAAAATGAACATTTTACACTATACTCGATATTCATACTCCTACTTCTACATTTTAATAAAATTTATATTTTGTAATACATATTTAATGTTTTAATGAAAATAAAAAAAAATTTATAGATACAAATATCAAATTTCCAAATCAATTGTGTTCGGGAAATACGTGCAAATTACTTTTTCAATTATAAAATATTTGAATTTTCTAAAATTTATGATTCAAAAAGTTAGTGTTTCAGAAAATTTAAAAAAGTGGTTTGATATACAAATTAATTTTAAATATATTTTTGTGCCCGAAATTTTTTTTAATTTTCCTAGAACTTAAGTTAATTTAATAAGTACAAAAATAATTATTTTAAAAAACAAATAAAAAGAAAAAAAATAAATAATTGATAAAATGTAAAGTAAGAAAAATATATATGATCATATAAAATATTAATTTTGAAAAACAATTATGTATTTATTTTTCGTTAGTCAAATGCAAATCACCATCTATTGCTTTGCTTCCCTGAACGACAAATATTTTCGATATGTACAAAGTTTGAACTCGATGTCTTTTATTATACATATGTTTTCTATTATTTTTACAAGTCTCATAATATAAATATAATAAACGCTTAAATGAATTCTTGGTCACTCTATTTTATCAAAAATAAATTTTTAATTTTTTAATTTTAAAATCAATTTTTAAATCCCTTTATTATAAAATTCTTGAAATGTTTTTTACCCTCTATTATTTTTTATTATTTGCCACTTAGGTGGAATTTTTAAATTCAATATTCTCGTGTCAATTTTTGTTATAATAATTGTTCATTATTTACTTTTAATATATATATTAAAAATAAAAATAGAATAAGATTTTAAATTATTATTGAATAAATAAATAATTTTAATATTTATTTTATAAATAAATTTACTTTTAATATGTCAAATGTAACAAATTTAAATATGAAAGTATAATATTACATATTTAAAAATAAAATAATTCAATTTTAAACATTTTGTAATAAATATTTGGAAATTTTAATTATAAAAAAAGTTTAAATATAATATGTATAAATAACTAATAAATTTTTTTTATATATATAAATTAAACATCCAAATAGTAAGACCAAAAAAATTTAAAGAATTAGTTAATAGCAAACCAAAAAATTGGTTTTAGAAATGAAAGAATAGAAGTTCATTTTGTAGACATTTAAATCTATAATAAATTAACATTAAAACATTAAAACATTAAAACCAAATTAAAACAACAATAGAATTATAGCAAAAGTAGTTAAACAATATATCAATCAATCTGAATATTATTCAAAAAATCTTTTAATCTAAATATATGATAATAGCTGGACCGTCGTTGTAAAATAACATAATCTCAATTCTACCATAAAATAATACATTATACATGAATAAAATATAGGACCACCAACGTAAAACATAACAATTAATGTCTTGCCAATTCTCCATCTACATAATTGTAAAATCATTATTATGTTTCAATAATTTTTGTTATAGAGATTATAAACATAGAAAATATGAAAGATTAAGAAAGTTATAAAACTTTACCTTTAAAATGAAAGCAGAATGTTGGTAAAGAAGATTTTATACAAAAATAATCTGATTTTTTTCTCTACAAAGTTGTTGGACAAGGAGTAACTAAAAAGACTAAACTTTTGTTTGTTTTTTAGGTTTTTTTTCATTTTAGTATATAGATAAAGAAAATATCTATCCTTATTTATATATATTCAATTATAAGAGACCCCAACAATTTTTAAAATTTAAATTTTGGAGTAAAGTTTAAGAAGAAAAACATTAAAATTCTTAGCAGATGTTAACACATCTTTACTAATAAATTTTTAATATTACTTTTTTTTACAAATTTTTTATTATAACATCCCCTCTTTAGCATAAATGATTGATAGTAATCTTATTATATCTTACTATTAGTATACATATAATCTTAATTTAATAATAATAATAATAATAATAATAATAATAATAACTAAAAATAATAATAATGAATATAATAATAATAATAATATAATAATAAAGAAAGAAAAAAGGGGGAGATTACTAAAAATATAGGGAAAAAGAGAAAAAAAACAAACAACAAAAAAAGAAAGAAGGGAGGAAGAGTGAAACGCAAAAACAGAATGAGAAGGAGAGATGGAGAAGAAAAAAAAAACACAAAAACATTGAAAAAACAAGAAAAGAAGAAAGAAAAGTGCAATTCTTGCAAGAAGTCAAGGTATAAAGAATTGAGAGTCCTCATCTTCTTTATTCTTATGGAATCAAGAGGTGGATTTTCTTTTTTTATTATTATTTCGCATTCATGCATGTATGAGATACTATGTTCTATAGATTAGGGATTTGGGGTTTAATGGTTTGAAAATGAAGAAGGGGATTTTTTTTTTTAATTTTATTCTTGGTAGATTATAAAAGGTTTGAAATAGGATGGTTAAAATGATTTATGCATATGAAGTTGTATGACTGAACTTAGATAGATTATTGTAGTTGAGTTCCTTGATGCACAAAAAATTATGCTATTTTGATGTGTTTGAAATTAAAGATCTTGAGTTTCACTATGTGACCAATTAATTTGAAGAAACTAAAAATTGGTGAGTTTGTTTTAATGCGTTTCATTACTGATTTATTCATAAATTGTAGGCATTATTGTTTTCAAAGATTGTTAGAATATTAGTGGGATTTAAGGGAATGTTGTTAACTTGAATTCACAGGACATGTGTGTGATATTTTGGTCATAACTTTTCTATAGACCTTAGTTCTGAATGATTTTTAGTTTCCTGGAAACTAGACTCAATATACCTTCAAATGAGTACAAAAGTCGTGACGTTTGATTGAGTTATTGATGCTTAAAAATGGATAAAACGTGTAGACTAGAGTTGTTGTTATGTTTTTCTGTCTTGATAAACTACAAGAGTTAGGAGCTTTAATACCAGATAAAATAAAACTTTATCTATAAATTCAACTTGACTCTGTAGTTAAACTTAATTTTGAGTTGTATAACATAAATTGGGGGCTATTTTGGGAAAAAATCTATCTTAAGAATGTTCTTGAATTTTATTTTACATTATGTGATTAGTATGATAATAATTGACTTTATAGTTTATGTTATTCATAAGAATTTCTAGGTTTACTGTGTGTAGTCTTTAATATATTTATTAATAGAATGATGTATATATATGTGTGTGTGTGTGGATTGTTATACATTAATTACTATATATTGATTAAGTAGAGAAGTATAGGATTCATCTTAGCTAGATGAATTTCCGTCATATACTGCGGAAGCAAGGGATAAGCGAGGGTAAGCGACACACTTACGAAACGTTAATTATGTCTAATGCTTACCAAATTAAAAGTTACTAAACAAGAAGAGGAACATTATAAAACTAATGTAGTCTTTATGACATGCTGTTAGTTAGAGTTTAAGTCATTAAGATTACTCACGTCTAATGACTTAAATATTTACAAAAAGTCAAAACTGTACATGGAAGATAAACTCAGAAGATGAATATGTTTTCCTGAATTAGAATCGTTATTGGATTTGTTTTATTGCTTGGGACTCACTAGATGTAATCTCATTCCACGTTATTTAAATGTTTTACAGGTAAAAATGGTTAGATCAAGAGTTTGAGAGAAATGAAGCCCAATGTAGTTTATACTTGCTTAAAATTTCTAAGGAATTATTCTGAGCCAATGATGTATTATGTACTCCATAATTTATCTTTTGCTTTTTTCTATGAATGATTAGTATGTTTATTAATATATTTGCATGACTTTGTGTTGAGATTTGTATTAACCATCTCTTTATTATTGGAATTATGCTAATGCTAAAATTATATTTAAAGACAATGAACTTATGATTTACATTTATACTATAAACTTTTTTTCCCTAAACATTTGAGACCCTGCTCAACCTCAAGATGCTTAAGACCACCATTGACCTAATGATTATTTAGATGAACTTTGTGGTTTTAAATATAAATATAAAATTATTTTATTCAACCATATTGTAGAAAATTATAAAACACGAGAACCAAAACTTTAATTTTAAATATAGAGAAAAAAAAATTTGAACAAAATAGAGAGATCAAAAGTATATTTAAGCCAATACTTTTTTCCATAATCAAAATTGCTCTGTTTGTTTTGTATATAGACAATATGCTAAATATAACATCAGAAATTCATACAAAACTGTGTAGTTCTGAATTTGAAAATTTTCGACATAACAATATCATCATTTGCTAGTTCGTGAAGTTAACAAGGACCAAAATTACTTTTTACTAAAAAATGTATTTGTAACGTAAAATAATTTTGGCATCCATGCTAATCTTTTTCTTTACGTTACACTATGATTCTATGGCTCTCATAGTGATTCCCTTCGTAGTTGTTTTCCAGTCATTGCAGGAAACCAAAATCGATGTGTCGTTGGATAAATGTTGTGAAACATAAATTTAAAGCATGCAAGCTTAAAATGTGTGATATGATCAAGAACATAAATTTTACCGATAACACAATGAATTGATAAACTCTGTTAAGTAACAATTTGTTGATACCTACATCTGGAGGCATACCAACAGCATTGTCCAGTTTATTTCTAAATCAGTTTAATTTTACATAATGATCTTCAGGAGATTAAACTATCTTCCTCTTTGCCCACACTCTATCTGTAAAACCCTTGATGCATCATTGTTTTCCTAACCTCTCGTGCTGATTAAACAGCTATGTGTTCATGCTAATTAATGTAAGTATTTATAAGTCCAATATGTTAAATACATGTTTTTGATGAAGACAAAGACCAAGGAAAGTGATTCAAGTTGCAAGCTCAGAAAGAAGTCAAACATCAAAGAGAACTATGGTCAAATATGCATAGAAGTTTTATAATGTAAAGGTACATGATGCAATCTAATATTCGTCTATTTCAACATGCACATGAGAACCTCTCATTTAGCATATGCATCAAAGAATTTCAAAGTGTCCAAAATATATAAAATAAAGCTTCTACAGCCGGGTTGACCAAATGGTGTAAAAAGATCCCACATCGTGCATGAGCAATGAAGGTACTTACAATGTAAAGGATCCTGTTACCCTGCATCAAAATTTCCTTGCCAAGTTGAAAATAATATTTTGGCAAAATAACGAATGTACATAATGATAATTCGAATACAACATGTTGTAGCCGAGTACTAGACCAAAGTCAGTACTAAAATTATGCATTTGTATCATCGACTACGAGATGAATGTATTCGATACAAGCTTCCCAAAATTCAATAAAATTGAACGTTAAAAGGAATACTATGTTATTCAGACTACACACAAGTTGTAGTCGAATACAACTGGAAACAATGACATTTTTCATTTCTGAAATGGTTTTTAGATGCCATTGCAAAATTATCTTCATCAAACCTTTAGGAACGAGGTCACTATATCTGACTAAGTGATGTCCTTAGTGAGTATCAAAAGATCCCAACATAACACCTCATTTTAATAATAAAAACCAATCCTGACAATCCAAACTTGAATAAACTTGGAACAAACCTATCTAAAATGTATATTGATTTATTCAAAGTTTCACTTTTTATATATCAAGATTAATTGATTTTTACAATTTTCATATCATTGAGAACATTTCTAGATGTACTTCTGACAATTATATTAATTTGTTACCATTGTACATGCAAGTGTATAATATCAAATTGATCTAATCAAATTCAATATGTTAAACATTCAAGTGTTGTAAATTGAGGAAAATTGGTGTACTTCTTCAAGTGTTGTAAATTGAGGAAAGTTGATGTGCTATCTCTAGGGTGCTCAATGTTATTTGGACTATGGTAACAAAGGTCCTAGGGCGCTGGATTGTACCTTATTCTAACAATAGTGGAAATCTCTCTTGTGTGTGCAAGAGGACTGGATGTACCCTTGGTTATAAAGGGAACCAGGATAAACTGATGTGTTCCTTATTTTTCTGCCATTTATCTTTTCCATACACTATCTTAAATCAGAAAAATCAAACACTAAATATCTAAAAACAAGAAAATTTCTAAACTCCTAATTCAACCCTTCCCCTTCCACAATCTCAATTGCAAGTAACTATCAGTTCAATCCAAAAACTAACAAACTCTATTACAAACAGTTAAAGTAGTTATAAAGAGAGTAATGTAATAACTGAATTTTAACTAAAACTAGTAATCCATGTTTAACCAATCTCCACCTTGGATTATTAGGAACCTGATTCAGATAAGCAAATTGAAGCAAGAAATGTCTAGTTATGATTGACACTTTAACCTATATATACGTTTAGCAAATTGAGGCAATACCTAAATTTGGCCAGAGAAGCCGTTTTTGTAATAAAGTCTACAACATTGTATGAGGTGTGAACTTTCTGAACTTGTACCTTGCCTTTATTTTATCCCATCTCTAAAAATCAAAAAAATTCCAATACAGCTTTGTGTCTACAAATTGCTTAATTATTTCAGATAAGTGGAGTGAGTTCTCTACATGAAAATGAATTGCATTTTGGTTATCACAAAGGAATGTTGATACCTTTATTGTTCTATACAAGGTGCTACATCATTGATGAAACCTAACGTTACACACTATAGCTTCTTATAGTCCGTATCAATTAGAGAGCCTATGTAATACCGACCTCAAAAGTGTTGAGAGAGAAACCCGCACATGTTTAAACTAAGTGCGACTTTCCACCCACACACTACATATCCAAGATTAGAGTGAAAAGTACCTATACATGTTGAGGAATCCTATCTTAATCTCATATCTCTAGCAAATATGGTTCTGATCAAATAAACCAAAGCGCTCCACCTAGCATGTAATCTGATTTCTGTATGTACACATCAGACCAACATCAATGTGAGATCCTTTAATATAATTTAAAGATGTGTTTCACAACATGTCCATCATCATACTAGGATGTCCCCATGTACCTACACTATCATACTAACAAACTAAGTTTGATCAGACCTGGTACCACACCATTATACATTAAACTCCCAACTGCATGGCATATGAAACATTAACAATTTTCTTTTGTTCCTCAACATTGATAGGACAATCACCAATGAACAATTTAAAATGAGAAGGCTATAGGTACACTGACTATCTTAGCATTCTCCCATAGTTAAAGCCTAGGACTTGAAGAAATCCTTGTAACATACTCGCTCTTAGAGGAAAACTGCTATCATATACCAAAATTTACAATATCTAATTAACTCTCCCATCCTAGTAGTGGAGTTCCTTACTTGACCAAGGTCTTTCATTCTGAAATTAATGATTTCAATCTGGACTTAAGCCATCATTTATCTCTCTATTACTCCTTTACTTAGTGCTACGACAAGCATATCGAAAAATCTACATACAAGAGAATATATGGTATATAGTACCACAGATTTCTCATCTTTCTTTTATAATAACACACTAATTACATAGTTAGGATACATTATTCAAATCTCTTGTAACATTGCTAGGTGAACTGTCTTTAGGCATATAAAAGAGAAACCCTTTTGAGAAGTCAAACCCACATTTATCTTTACCTTTAAACTAAAGGAAAATAACCACTCTAGTTGTTTCATAAAATTCTTTCTTCCAAGCGTACCATGTACGAAAGTTATTTGTACATACATGATTGTTCAAAGTGCATATAACCGAGTCACCTCACCTAAATATAATGCTAATCAAGTTGTACTTAACAACTGGAGACAAACATTTCAATTGAAATCTCTTCTCATCTTTTTCAGTGTTCCCTTTATCAAACAATGCAAAGCATTTATACATAAGTATCATCACTTTCTGAGTTTACCACCTCTTTAATTTGAGGGCATATATATCCACCTTGTTAGCCATCACTATAGTGTGATGCTTCAGACAATTCGTTCATGACTAAACTTATAGGTCTCATTCTTTACAGAGACTTCATTTCTTCTCTTCATAGCAAGGGAACCACTTAGGCACCAATCACTTAGAACTCATAGCTTCTTTAAAGGATTTAAGCCTCTTCATGACTGAATATCATATCAATGTTCAAAGCATAGGCTACTTATATCTCCATAACCATATCTCTTTGGAGCATTGACTACTTTCCTGTGTCTTACCCGTTTTATAAAAAAACACACAAAATATAATATATGTTTAGTTCGTATTTAAAAGTTCCTCTTCAAATCATATCTCCTGGATTCCTGATCATTGTAACTATATCGTTCATGGATTATACCTCCTTTCCTTTAGGACTCACATCTCAATTTCAACTACATCATTTCATTAATGATTTTTTCAAACAAGTTATGTTTACCATTTAGACCTTTTCATTGAATTCACATTCCTACTTATAATGCATTTTTTTTGCTATTCAATGCCACCATATCTTATATCTTTATGTTCCATCTAAATAACCCCATGAACATACCCTTCTTAACCCTGGTTCTAATTCTCTTTCATATGAACGATAATAAGAAAAATAGCCAAATGTCCTGATGTGAATTGTAATCTGATGGTTTGTTGTCCACACCTCTTAGGTGTCCGAAATTATATGCATTAGAGGACTTCCTATTGACCAGATAGCAAGATGTCGTGCATGGACTCTCCTCATACAAAATTCCTTGGGAAAATGTATTATACAACTTGCACCTAACCTTCCATAGTAGGATTATATTCATTCTTTCAACTAATCCATTTGTCGTGGATGTGTCTAACTGTGTAATTTCTCATTAAAATCATGTCTATTACATAAATCATATAAATCTCTTTCTTAAGGTCACAAAATTTAAATATATCTTTGATTACTTGCATTATAGTATTTTTTTATTTTGGTCTTCATAAATTTTTTGTTTGATTCACATTCTAAATACATATTCATTCTTAAATATTCCATCTCTTCAAGTCATAAAATAGCAAAAAAATTCTATAACATCGTATTATTTTTTAATAAACAGATACAAAAAACATAAATTTAAATTTAAAATCTTAATTATCTCTTTAAAAATGGCCAAAAATCAAGAAAATTTTGACTTCTATATTCTCCTCATAACCCTTCAGATAAAAGAAACTTTATTGTGATTCAAAATGATCTCCATGAGTAAGTACCCCAACCGACGTCCTTATTATCTGTTGAAGGCACCTAACTACAAACATCAGTGCGTCAAAGTGGTTCCCACCCACGTCACCTCTATCGGACCTCTCTTCACTCATTGACTAAGAATCTCCTATGGAACTTGGTCCTCATCTGAGTATCTTGTTGTCTCCGGCTAGTAATGCATGTTTCACACAATAATTCATGATTTAGTAAAGATTATTTTCACAAGTTCGGATAAGATGCATCATTTTGAATAATTTTTCATTAGATGAAATAAAACCGTTGCACTAAAAAATGAAAATAATTCAACTAATAAGAATATAATAAAATTATAATTAATTATTCTACAATATAATAACAACAAATAATAAATATTAAATGCATTCACATGATTGGATTCATTTTATACTAAATTATTAGTTGTAAAATTACTGAGTCGGACTATACCTAATTGTCCAGCCTTGCACCATCTATTGATGTACAAAAATTCATTCTAAGAAATATTGAGAATTCCAAATTCAGACATTTTAAATTTGACTTCATTCTTTCTTGAAAATTGAACTTCTCAATTGTTGATTAATCACTTCTGTCCTAAGAAACTCAATCAATTAACATAGAGCAATTCCACTTAAATCAAACCAACTTCTATCGAAAAGAAATTAATCCAGACCAAGCTACAATAAGAGTACATTTATTTAAAATTAAGACTGAGATGTATACCTCTTTCAATAGTGTTATGTTAAAAACACACTCAATTGTATTCTATTGCATAAATAATACAAAAGATGCTCGTATTCAGAGGTTTATTAACAAATATCAACCTAATTAAATTATTTATTATTTACACTAATAATAATAAATAATAGTTGAGTGCTTTGATAAAAATGGACAAATAATAAAATGACAAATAATTAAGAAAATATTATAACATAAAATTGTAAATCATGTAGAAAAGTTCATATGAAAGGTCTACACTTAACTTGTAACATCGATTATCTCGATTTTAATTCTATCAAATATTCTATTGTAATCTATCATCAATCATTTATTAATAGTCTCATTAATTGTTGTGGTCATTCGTGACTAATAATATTATTTTTCTTAAATTAATCATTATTAGTTATACAACAAAAATTAAATTAATTAATTGTCTCAATTAATCTATAAATCTACAAATTAATTGTAGTACAATTATTAATAATAATTGATTAGAAACGGACAAAGTTATCAATGAATGTGATTAGAGTAATAAAAAGATAAATTAAAAAAACTAAATTATAAATAACTAATAAATAATAATCAAAAATAATAGTATTATAAAGTATCTCATGTAATTTACAAAATCCCATTAATTATCATAGAAGACATTAATTAGTCATATTAAACAAAAATCAAAACAGAGAAAAAATTATAATATACATCAACGATAAGATAATTTTTACTCTAAAAATGTGAAACACTTTACTAGAATTCAAAACACTGACTCCTTTTTTAAGCTAAGCCTTTGTTTTGCTTTCTAATTGGCCATCCGTCTAACATTCGGCCAACCAGCTATTCTATTTAAATTGGCTTTCGACTCATCATTCAACATATATAATATTAATGATATATTAAATAATATATCTGCATCAATAGTTATAGGCTTTTTAAATAGGTCTTTTTTTGCAACTGAGAACTAATATGTTGAACCTTGAAGGATACTTTTTGCAACACATAATGTCTGCCATGATTAGTTGTACCTCTAAAAAGATAGTGGTCCTTAAATAGGTATGGATACTCTAAATCTAGATATGAAAAAAATTTTAGTTAGGACTTTTTTTGTGGGGATTAGTTTTTATATGACTTTTTATGGATAAATCTTATTTGGTAATTTCATATGCTCTAAATAATATAATGCATCAAAGAAACTCTTGCAGAATTTCAAATAATATCACAACTACATGAAAGCTACATCAACATAAATATATTATTTAAATATTAATACTTCGTATTTTTAATCAAATTAATAATAGTAAAACACATCTCACACACTAGTTTATTAAAAAGACATCATATTTTCATATACACTCATATGAGAAGGTATTGTTACATTTAAGCCTGGTGATATAATTTTTTAGTTTTATAGAAATTTAATTTATATATGGTGTCATTATAAATACGTTATCTACATCGTCAACTTATATAATCATTAATAATTGTTTTCCATTTATATTAACTATTTATAAAATTTAATCATGATTGATTATAATTAATTTATATAAAACTTTTTTACACTAACAATAAATACAAATTAAACTCTTTTGTAAGTTATAAATGCAATAATATTATGCGTCACATTTAAGTTAAAAACAAAACGAGAAAGATGTATAAACCTGTAAAATAGTGTTAATTAATTTAAATAATCCTTCTCCTATTTGTGTTGCTGGATGCTTCATTGGATGTAATATTCTATAATCATGCAGAAATATATCTTTCAACAATTCCCATTTTTATTATTTGGTCCTCAAAGTTATTGTAGGGAAACTAACTTACTCTGCCACATAAGAATACAATCAACAGTGATATAACTGAGCACTCTTCAATTTTATCTAATTTTGTATGAAGATACCATTAATCTCTCTATTCATGAATGTCTTCTACTTAAAAAGTTAATTAATATTATAATAATTTATAATACTATTATAAAATCAACTTGTTATAATCGAGCATTGCTGTTCATGATCATATTGGAAAGACAAAGCCAAAAGTCATTTTTATTATCGAAGGTGATAGAAACACAGCAATTCCAGAGTCTTAAAATCAAGGTTGCTATGTCATTCTTAGTAGCGGTTGAGAAAATTGAGACACTGTAGGCTCATAAAATTAGACACATGTGCTTGAATATTTCACAACTATTTTATATCGTGAGATAGTTTGCGAAAATATTAAAGTCATGTGCTGATGAGGTTTTGGTTGTAGGATCATAAATTATAAATTGAATTTCTAAAGTAATTTTAACATTTTTATGGCTTAAATAATAATTATGATCTTAATCCATTAATCAAATTTTTCATTTAAACTTCACTAATGATTAATCTATAACAACAAATCGATGACTATCATAACATCAATGATTAGCTATAGATAACAAATAATTGATTAACTTATCATATAATAATTCAAATAGCTTATACATGAACAATCACTTCATTAATCATCAACAACACATACAGATACATGATTATTGACATAGATACACATATATAGTCAAAGAGAAAGTTGTGACATGCTATAACCTCAATTTATATGACATTTAAAATTTATTTTATCTCCCAATGTAACTATCCATTAAATCAAATACAAAATTTCACAATTGAAAATTTGTTGTTGTAGTGGAATTTACAAAGCACATATTATTGCAGAAGAGTTTGTACAATCTCTTGGATTAAGTTAATCTCTATGATATATGATCCAGATATGTTATCAACACCAACTGTTTTTGTTCTGTTCTGTTGCTGCTTTCGTCTATGTTATTAGTTTTACTACTAAATTTATTAGTACCCGTGTTTAGTGTATTTGGTAAGGGTTGGTTAACATTCATTCATAATTAATAGGCTATTTAAGTGTATTTGTATAAGAAATCATCAAAATTGCAACAAACTAAAATCAACCACGTATGCAAAAGAAAATCAGATATACCAGCTCAATTCTTTATTTTCACATACACTCAAAATTGAGAAGGTAACTTTTAAGATTTCAAGCTATGGTGGTATAGATTTTTATTGTCTCAATGAATAGCAGAAGAGATGCATTAAATAAAGACAGCTACTAATTAATATTATGTTTATTTTCCTTCTTGTACTCGTGGTTCAGATTCATATTGGATCTATAGCATGCAAACACATATTCTTTCAATAGTTCCCCATTTGTGTATTGTCCTCAAAATGTATAGGTGAACTCAGTTACTCGTGCCATTAAAGAATACAATCAAGCACAGGCCTTGGGATGCTATCTAACTTCAAGGCACTCTTCATTTATATCCATCCAAAAAACCTAAAAAGTCCTTGTTTAATCAGTTATTATAGCTTCTTCTTGAGACATTTGATATTGCTTCATGCAACATTCAACTGATGAAGCAACATGCATCTCTGCGCTCAAACTATAGTCAAATCATAAATCATAATAAAAATAATTCTAGTTAGACTCTCATATTACAAAGAAGATTTTGTACCTTATTAGATATGTCATCCGTGAGTCTACCAACAACTGATACAGCTACACAATTATGGATCAACGAAAATCCAATCAAGCAACTCTTTGTTTGAAATTCTCTCAAGCCAAGAAACACTATTATTGAAGTGGGCATGTAGAGGACTATTCCATTAGCCTTGTTACTCATTCATAGTGAATAATATCCTTCATTGCAACCATTTTGATTCACAAAATAGGATGTGCCAATTTATAAAAACGTAAATAATCAAAATATCCATTTATAAAACTGTAAATAAATCAACTATTCATCAACGTTGAAATCAATATAGAATAGGAAGCCTACAGCTGGTTTAATATATTCCACCACCAAATAAGATTTTCCACTTTCTACCAAGCTCATTTCTATTTCATCCCACAGTCCTACAATTGTGTTAAATACCACTTTCATGCACTCTGGAAGGGATTGAATGAGACTAATATCCCACCTGAAATTCAAACAAAAACACAAGTATGGCCAAAAACTGTTGAAAGAAATGTGAATGACAAGAAAGTATTCAAATCAACCTCTGGATTGCTCGTGTGAAGAGTTCAAGTTCTTCAATTGTGGCGTAGGCATCATAAGTATCATCTAAGAGAGAAATACATGCTATCAACTTCCCTACCAACCTTCTAGCAATGCTATAGTTAGGCTCATAGGACATGGCTAATGGCCAAAAGTAAGCCTCAACCACTCTATCCCTTGCGTAAGGAACCTTTGTTGCAAAGTTTAATTTTTTCCACCACCTTTAATATAAACACAACACAACTAATATCATATATATCAAGACTTTCAATAGCAGTTATTGTTACATCATGATCAATATTATAAGGGTTTAAAAATAATTACATTTTGCAATACTTACTTGGTGATACTAGCAAGTTCTTTTTGGTGCATTTTCTGTAGCATGTTGAAATCTATTTTTGCAAAGTTTAGAAGAACTTTATTATGGGAAGGATCTTCTTCGTAGGAAGACATGTAACACCTTGTCTCCAACCTAGGAACTCCCTTGTACAGAGGTTTCTTTAAGCATTGACTTATTTGTGCATAAAGAAAACTACTCAATTGATTTTTTATCATGGAATTAAGGTGAGCATGTGTGAAATCACGTGCTTCATCTAATAAATCTTCTCCGTGAATCTTTAATTGCGCTGCTTCATACAAGCTCCACATTCCTTGAACATCTTTGGCAACATTTTCATCGAAATTCCCGAGATTAGTTTCTTTGAAATTTTAAATAATATCTGTCAACCGTCACCCACATGAAATGAGCTATATGAAGTTTCTCTTGTGATTATTATTAAGAATCTATGTCGTACATGAGAAATGGCTAGTAAACTTTCTTTAGTTCGACATACCTGTTGAAATGTGATGTCCTTTTTTGCCTAGCAAACGAAATGCTAATGCAAGAAAGTAAGGCTACCTTCTTCTTGATAACCTTATTGTTGGTAAGTATTGTGGATTTGTTCTCATGATTCATCATTTTCCGCTCAAAATGAAAGATACCCAAACGTGCAATGAGTCAATGAAGTTTTAGTTGTTGTGAGATACACTGCTTGAAAGATTGAAACTCTTCCTCACTTCTCTTTGCATTTGTACTTGTTTCTCTTCTAATTTGTCATTGATTTCCTGCAACTTAGTTCACAAGAGTTAAATTTTTTAGAACATTTTAAGATTTCTATATAACTTCTTAAAAGCGTGTTTCTGTTGATTATTGATCAACTTTATCAGATAATGGTGAGAGGACTGTAACTTTGAAATACTTGTGTGTTTATATATTTGATAACATGATGGAAAAAAGAAAGAGTGAGAGGAGAGGATCTAAATCCTATATAGTACCGGTGATTCAGAATCATATTGAAGGAAAACATCCCCCCAAATGCTAGGACGAAAATTGACACGAGGTCGTGTGTTGTCAGGTACTGCATGTGTGGGTGGTGCAAGAGACATGATTTGAGATATTTTTTTAATGAAAAACAACTGCTAATTAATGTGAAGAAAACAAAAAATCTTAAGTGCTTCGTGGTATGGGAAATCTTATATATATGGCATAGATATAACGGCGAATGTTTTGTGGTAGGAGAAATATTTGGCTGGTTTGGACTATAAATAATAATGCATTAGGCCATAGGTTGTTCAGCACGTGCCAGGACTAGTGATGAAATTAATCGTAAAGGAGCATGGCACGTGGGAAGAATTTTAAGGATGTTGTATTTGGAGGTGTAGGTAGCAATTGAAAAGAATATTAAACGTGGAATTGTAGGTGTTAGAGTTTGATAAGGAAATGAAGAGTTGTGCATAGCATGATCCGTGAAAGTGGTTATTGTTGGTTCATGTAGTGTGTGTGAGAGGGTTGTAGATTTTCAGTTGAAGTAGTTTGTTGAATGTTGGGGGAATAAGGCAGGAGTCATTGATGGAGAGAAGGTCAAGTTTGGTATTGGGACTTTTTT
>PGTU02011397.1:0-12705 GCA_002896215.2 Cicer echinospermum | reverse complement strand
ATATATATATATATATATATATGTGCGTGCGTGTGAGTGTATACCTAGGTATGTGTACGTATTTTATATGTATAAGAAATTTTGTTTATGTTAATCTGAGTTGAAAGCTGCTGAACATGCAGAAGAACGAGAGAGCAGAGCTAAAAAGGAGGAGAATGTATTAGGTGATTAATACTTAATATGTGATTGATGTCTTTTAAATCAACATAAAGTTAGTAAATTGAAGAAGGAATAATTGATGTCCACTTGTTTTTTTATTGATTCCTTGACACGATGCTCTTGTTAGTTCCTAGCAGGTAAATAGTGTTAAACTACTTAAAATATATGGTTTTTTGACTAAATGAAAGCTAATTTTGTTAGAGTGACTTCTACGATGGGTATCAAAGGTGTCTCTTTCATTGATATTTTTTTTTTTTAAGTTAGTATATCAATTTATATGGATATTAAATTTTATATACTATCCAATGAATTTACTAAATTAACAATTATTTTATTTAACTTATTAAAACGTACCTAAATCGCTTTCAACTCTATTAAAATGAAAACATTTGAATTGTCTTCTTCTTTTATGCCGACATTATCATCAAACCGTAGCTTATACCAATGAGTGTATACTTTATCAACTCGAATATGTGTGTCATTCGTTACTTTCTTAGCAATGATATAAGCACATGGCAAATCGCAATTTTTTTCTAATTACACAACCACACTTGTACTATCCATATTGCATTCCTTTGCTCGTACTTCTTTGCAGTGAATAAAATTCAATTCAACTCTTGAAATTTTAAACACCAACTTTAAATTCAATTTTTTTGGCTACTTCAAGCAATATGACAGAGATGGTCGTGGAGGAAATCTTTTAGCTTTTTTCAGAATTGAATTATAAGATTGATTGATATTTAAAGGCAAGGGTGGTGGTGGTGGTGCCATTTGTCAAAGGAGAGGGTGATTAGTTTCCAAGACAAAAGAATGAAATAGAACACAATTCACAAGTGATATTATTGAATTCATTGTGGTGGACATATTCATAGAAGCTACGTGTAGTTATGAGTTGTTTTATTTACTTTTTGGGTTACACCATTACGTTGTTGGTTAGATAATATCTAATATTTAAAATTAAAATTCATTTTATTAATTTATTTAATCATTTAGTTAAAAATTTAAAACTAATTAATTAATTAATAAATCAATTAAATAATAAAAATTCAATAATTTTCATCTTCAAGCCCAAATTTTTTAATAAAAATTCAACAATGTTCATCTTTAACCTTAATTTATTCATTTTCAAATTGTAAATTTTCAAATCTAAATCCAAACTCTAAAAATTATAATCTCTCGTTCGACCACAATATACATTCTAAGACTTGGTTTATTAATCTTAAATGATGTATCTTTTTTTATATTTTCCAAAGTTATAGTACCATTTCTTGTTCTTGTTTTACTAGACTTAGTAAGAATGTTACGATATTTTATCCCTTTTGTGATTCTAAAGTGGATAATAAATATATTAGAAAGAAAAAGAGCAGGAAAGGAAAAAATGTGAATCAAAAGAAGTTTAATTGTTTATTCATATCATGTAATAAGAAATGATCAGTAATACACTTGGTTAATACCACAATTGATGTATTGAGCATTACAATTCTGGTACTGGGGGGTTTTGCTTACAGTGAAGCAAAGTCTTATTTCATATAAATAATAAGTGTTACCATCTCGTACACATGAAATTTGTGGCTTAAAATTGATATTTTTGTATATTGCATCGACAATATCAACTTTAGACACAAGTTTTCCAGGTTTAATACCCTCTCTGCCAAGTATAGCCATGAGGTCATGTTTAGCATAAAGATTTAACCCCGTCTCAAAGTATTCACGGAATGTAAACAAAGGGTAAGAGCAACTTCCATGTGCTTTCCATTCATGTTCCCAAAACTTTATGTTATTAAAACGTATCATCTGATCAATCTTTTTTAACCCCGGCCAATTACTACTGAGCCTAGGCAGTATAGTATTATCAAGCTGTTTAAATGAAACAAATACATCAAAGTTAGTTTTTCTAGATTATTATAAATAAATTAATAATAATAATAGATTAATAAAATGTAGCTTACATCATTAATTTTTGGTGGAATTGGAACGCCTCCTGGGAGGAGGCAATCTCTTGGTTGCGTACCGGTTATGTTGCTCGGCCATAGGCCATGAATTTTGAATTTTATTGGTGTTGGAATAGGACTGACACAAGTATTAATCTTGCAAAATGTTGCTGGCCATGTTTGAGCCAAGATAAAAAAGTCAAAGTTTGGAATATAAGGAGGTGGTGGTGGTGGTGGTGGTGTTCTTTTTGCTTTTTTTAGATTTGAAGAATAAGATTCATCCAACGGTTGTGGAAATGGTGTTGGTGCCGATGCTTGAACTCGAAGGCGAGATTCATTTGCTGCCAACACAGAACAATGAAATAGAACACAAACCACAAGTGATAGTATTATTGATTTCATTGTGTTCGAGTACCATAATCATCCGTTATGTGACTAACTTTTATAGCTAATATTTATTTGTTTTTTTTCTTTTTTTTTTACATCTATGAGTTAGTTAATTAATTGATGTTTTTACTGATATTTTATATAACTTTGGTTAAATTAGTGACATTAAATAATAGTTATATCCTTTTCAAAATAAAACTTTTCTTTTTGTAATGTGTAGGAGAAAGATAACTTTTAGACGAATCTTTGTGTATAATTGTCAAAAGGATGATATATATAACTTATGGACTTCTTTGTTTGTATCCAACAAATGAAGCTACTGTTCTTGTATCGATAAAGGTGTTGCTAATATGTTATTTTGACTAAACAGATTTCAATAAATCGGCATTAAATCATAAACTAGATTTGTCAATATGTTTGAATTTCAAGAGTTGATGTTTGTCCAAATGTTTGAACTTCAAATTTGTATTTATTAAAACTGAAGTTTAGAGTATGTATCTATCATATTTTTTATTATTCATAATTAAGATTTATTTTTAATCTTTAAACACTATGAAACTATACTGGAATACTATGAGAAAAACTATGGCAACTAATGCAAAATAAATTATTTAGGAATTTCTTTTTATGCTGTAAGGATTAAACTAACTTTCTTTAATTATAGTAAGGGATGTGGACTGTCCCTTTCAAAATCAATTTTTGTTGGTCTTACATATAGGAATTAAGTTGTCATGATTTATTTTTCTAGTGATTAAAAATGTTTTTTAGTTTTTCTAAAAAAGTAAACTAGATCTCCCAATTTTTCTCAAAAATAAAAATCAATGTTCACTTTTTTACTTTTATCAATTAAGCTTTTACAATTACTATCACTTACTTTTACATATACTTTTTAACTAAGTTAGAAAATAATCTTTTATTATATTTGTAGTATTAAATTTTTTTCGGTCAATAAAAAAATTAAAAAAGAATTACAATATATGCTGATTTTGTAAGACTTGTCATCAATTTAATTTCCTTAAAAGAGTCAAGATAATATAAATAGTATCCATCCAATTAATCATCAGATTAATTTTAATAAAGGTGCACAATTGGGTTCTATAATTAAAAAAAAACACATAAAATAAAAATAAGTTTTTTTGTCAGTTATAGACAAAAATTAAGATTGAAAGTAAAATAAAAAAAAAGGAATTAGTTTTAATGATTGGTTAACGTGTAACCATGTGCTAATTACTTCCTCTTATTAAATATATCAAATGTGGTAGTTAATGTTCGTTGAAATTTTTTATCTATATACATAACTTTTTTAATTATTATTTTTGTCTTATAATCATTACAAAGAAATACAAGTTTAATAACCGATAAATAATAAGACACTTTTATGGTATTTAGGAAGAAAAAAAAGTACTATCAAAATTTTAACTAATATTTGCATTAGTTTTTTACTAGCATAATTGCCATGTGGTCTCTTAACTTAATTAGATACACACTTTAGTTTTTTTATCTTTTTTTTTCCGATTTTAGTCCTTTATTAATTTTACTTAAACAATTTAATCTTTTAGTTTTAAAGTGTTAACAATGTTATCCTTTTTTATACAAAAATTCATTAAAATTTTCAAACAAAACTCATAAAATTAATTATCATTTTCAATATAATGCAAATTTCATGCAATTATAACTCAAATCTTCAAATAAACTCATTTTTTCACTCTTTATATTTCAAATGTTATTAATAAAAACCAAATAGAAGACTAAATCGGGAAGAGGAAAAAAGATAAAAGATAAAATATTGAAGTGTTATTGTGAAATTAAGTTAAGGACCGCATAAGCAACTGTGTCTTCTCACTAAACTCATTTCGTAGCCATTCATATATTGCACTGTTAGAGGTTATTAAATCAATGTACATATTACATTTATCTATGTAATTTAGTAACCAACAATTATATAAATTATTTAAGTGTGATAAAAATTTATGAAAAAAAATCAATGACAACTTATTTAAAAGTTTTCAAAAAATCATTTAAATATATCATTGAACCACCATAATAAAAGTAACTTTATATATTAAAGTCACATATTAACTATTGGTCCCAATAAGTCTTGATAGTAATCGAATTATATTAATTTATTAATGTATTATAAAGTTCGCAATAAATAATACAATAAGTAAATAAGAGGAACACACCACAAAAAAAGCAATAGGGAAGAAAATCTCTTATGAAGCAGAACCAGAACACCTTTATGTCCGATAACATGTATATTTACATATTAGACTCAAATATACTGTCGGCAAATAAAAACGCAACAAACACAATCTACTCATAAAACAATTATATTCATAAAATACATTGAGAACTAAAATTACAACGACATACCCACAATATCTATATTAATTAGCATATTTATTTACATTGTATCAGGTTATTTGAAATTCATCACAACTAATTAACATATATTAACCATACAAACCACAATATCATATAGATCATTTTCACAAACTGTCATAGTTAATAATTATCATTTGTTCAATTTATTTTAACATAATTTTTTTTTAAAATTTTATTACTTCCCATATATTCATGTCATTTTATATGTTAAATATTTCCTCCAATCACACGTCACATTACACTTTTACTTTTGAAACAACCATTAATACACTATCCACACAAATATTATTTTTTTTTCCCAAATATATTTTTTCCAGAGCTGAAAGATATTCCATATTTTAATAAATTAAAATAAATTTTATTTATTTTAATTGATTTATATAAATTATTAGTTCTTTAAATTTAGAGTCATAATAATTTTATTTAGAATTAGTAATCTTATGTGCACGAAAGATAGTTGATTCCTCGTTAGAATAAAGATAAGGTTGAAACAACTGAAATTGATAAGTCTAAAATAAATTAGAAATTCTCTCCTTAAATAAGTTTGAAATGAATTAAAATTTCCTAATATGAAAGATGAGCTAAATGTCCCTTCGTTTGAGAGTTGTCGAATTAGAATATGATTTGCTTAACATTGGCCTTTCTCTTATAATGCATTTTGGAGGCCTTAATGAGACGATTCAAAGAGTTGTTGGTATGCTACTGTTCTTTTTGACCAAGAACCAATATATGAATAAGAATATTCCACCTTTGACACTTTATGAAATCTATTTGATTGGGCGTTTATTATTTTCGTTCTTGATATTTCTCTTGTGTTTAATGATCTTTATTCTTCAGATAATTTTGTTGATATATATTTTTGATCTAGAGACTTAATTTTGTTCAAAATAGTTTGGAGAATGATGATGATGAAACTTCTACAGAAGATTCGATACTGAGCTTCTGCAGTTTACGTGGAGATTGAATCATCATCTAGACTGTCAGTTTTGTACTTTCTAGAGATTGATGATCAATCTGGAGGTTTAGTCTTGATCTTCTGGATGAATTCCTGGTATCGGGATGACTTGTACATATCAAGAGTTGATTAACTTTTTTGATATTTAAGTTGAGAAGATTCATACTTGTTTTAACTTCTTGATTCATACGAGCTTCATCTTAGTGATTCGAATGTCTTCTTTGATTAGAATGGATCATTCTTGATCTTTGTCAAGTACAAATAACATTAACATGAAATTCAGAGCAGAAATCTTCGTTGAACTACTGGAGATTGATTGGTCTTGAGACTGTGATGATCAGTCTTGATCCTGGAGAACATTCTCCGTTTTGTTCAGAAATGTTCTTGTTTCTTTATCTGTTTTTTTATATGATTTCTTTGTTTGGCTTTGTTTGATTCCTATCTTTTAATTAATTCACTTAAAAGCACAAGGTAAATTACACACAACATATTTAGAATCATAATTAACATCCTTAATTAACATTTGTTTATTTTCATCAAAACTTTAATTTGAGAGTTTGTCTTAACAATTCTATGTTTGTTTTGGTATTTATCATTAATAAATTTTTATTTTGTATTTTTTTAAAAACTTATCAGTGACAAATGTGTCTCGTATTTTTTTCTACAATAATGAAAAGTATTTGTCGCTGTTGCTTTTTTTCTTCATATTATTAGTGATAAATATTTATTTCATATTTTATTATTAGTGAGATATTTATTCCATTTATTTTTATATATATCATTCAAAATCTATATCCAATTTTTATATTGCAATTATTTAAATATAATATTATTACTTTTTGTTGAAAAAAATTTGATAATATCTTTGATATAGGTAAAAAAATATTTTCTTGGAAATTTGTATATAGATCTAAAGAATAATGATAAAATTGATATAATGATATTTCTTTGAGATTTGAATATAGTGTCAATATGTATATTACTTACGTTTTTTTTAATAAATTAACTTTTTTTTCAACTTCCATGTTCCCTCTCTCATGTCTAATTTGTTTTCCTTAACAAATATATTATACCACAAGTGAACGTAATTTTTTTTCTCTCCCTATGTCTCCTAACAAAGAGCAAGCAGAGAATTGTTCTCGTTCTTTCAAAAAGTCCCAGTCGCCTCCTCCTATTATGTGGCTAAGTACACCGTTCATCTGGCCTCCAATGGTGAGACCATCACTATCAATCTCTTCCTCTCATCAATGACTTACTTTCCATCTTTTTTTTTTATTTCAAACTATTAAATTGGACGTCGGAGCTCTGCCATAAAAATCTTGAAATCCAAGCACCTTAAAGCGTCATGTATTGAATTTAGCACTAGATATGCAACTTTCATGCACATAAGCTATCATTTGAACGAATTTGTTTCATGATCTTGACATTAAATTGTGGGAATCTTCTTTTGGGTCTATCTTTTAGAATATGATTGTATATCTTGGATATTTTTTTAATCTATTATCATTTTAGAATCAATTCCATGGAACAAAATATTTTCTCCATTTAGACTATTCTATTTTATGTTTTTGTAAGTATACTTCTGTATTTTGTGTGTGTTTTAAGTATAGAGTTCAATTTGGTTTAGAAAAATGACGGATTCAATGTTTTTAGGATCTAATAAAATTATTATCTATTCTCCTTATTTATTTTTTGGTTCACTTGTATGATTTTCTATATTGATACAATTTTCTTAAATTTTTAGTAAATAAAAAGAAGTTTTTTTTATGACCATTTGTATCTATTCATATTTTTTAAAATTTTGTTGTTGATAAATAAAAGAAACAACAGACCGCACACAATGAAATTTTGAAAGAGTAGGAAGTGAAAATAAAAATCCAAATTTGACATCAAACTTTTTCTCTTGTTTCGTCTTCTTTGCTCCAACCTAGTAAAATATGTTCTACTATTTTAGTTAAAATCTACCAGAAAAGAGAATAGAAAGAAAATAAAACTGAAAACATGTTTAATTTTTGATTTACAAAATAAACCTTTGTTAGGGAAAAGAAAACCGTACAGGAAGATAAAATAAATTTATTATTTAGCTGTGTTTTTTATTCTTTTGTTGTAGGAAGGAAGAATCTTTCACTTAGCCAACAAAAAAAGTCTCTTGGTTAGAGAAGGTGAAATTGAAGATGAGAATGAGTAAAAAAGAAAGAATAAAATGATTGAAAAAAGATGTAAGAATATAAGATATTTAGATTTGAATGAAAAGATATATATAGTGAAATTTGAATGTGAATCTAAATATGAAGGAGAGAAAAAAGAGATATGCATCGATTAATAGGTGAAGAAATATAGAATATATATATATAATTAGAGTAACACAAAAAGTATATTGGGTAATATGTAATATGTTGGGTAAAGAAGTATTTTAGATTAAAATGTCCCTACTTTTAATTAGGTGTCTGTTGATGAAAAATGGTAGTTATATAATTTCTATAGTATCAAATTTTCTAGATATATATTACGTTGATACAATTTTTCTTAATTTTTTGTTTGTAAACAAAAAGATGAAGATGATTTTTGGGTGGTAAATTAAAAGAAGTTCTTTTTCAATGATATTTGTTTTCTGTTGGTACATTTTAAGAATTGTTTCTGTTCATATATAAAAAAACAGTAAGAAACATACAACAAGAAGAAATTTAAAAAGTAATAGAAGGGAAAAGTAGAAATATAAAATGTTGAATCAAGCATTCTCTCTTGTTTCATCTTCTTTCAAAAATCTACTAGAATGATTCTTTATATTTCTAGTGAAAAAACTCCCACGACAATAATAATAGAAAGAACAACAAAGAAAATAAAAAAAATATTTTAACCTTGATTCAAAATAAATTTGGTAATGAAAAAGAAAAGTAACATGAAGATAGCATTTTATTTACTTCAATGATCTGCGACTGGTCAAATTTGGTGCATCGTTGCATTGTCTAAGACATCAGAATAACATATAATCATTAAAAGTTGGATTTATGGATTACCTTATTTTATTTATGAAAATTAACTGAACATTATATTTGGGTTGTATTTTTTGTCCGACTCTTGTTATTTTAATTAATTTGTTGAGTGGTACTTACTTTCATGCGTTTGAATATAAAAGAAATGTTTTACTTTCCGTAAGTTAGCTTTAACCCAATATTATCTCTCAAACCCTTTTTTCAAAATAGCAATGGATGCTACAACCATGCAATTTCTAAACAGTATTTTTGTTATAATATGTCTATTGTATCTATGACTTCCAATGGTTTTGGCTTATTCAACACTAATATTGCATAAATACTAGGGTCCAAAGCCAAGTTTTACACAAGCCAAATCTCTCCTTGTCATTTGTTGGGAAAAATAAGGAGATAATTAGAGATAATTAATATTTTCTCTCCCACTTAAATAGCCAAATAAGAAAATACAATTACACGTGCAAAAATAATTGGCAGAAAAATAAATATGAGACAAAACACAATTTTAATGTGAAAAATTTCCCTCAAATTGAGAGAATAAAACACCATGAGACTTAGTCCAGTAAAAACATTCACTGTATAATTAATGGGTACACCAAGTCTACCTAATAACAATATTGAAGATCAATCAACAAAAACAACATTATATAACAACTTCCACTAAAGTGGGTATACCAAAGTAACTCTTAGACGAAGGTAAAATTACTCAACTGTATATTAAAAAGTATAACTCAGTGGCAGTGGTAGGAATAACATATTAAATTTGTACGATCAAACGGAGCAAGTTTGCTACACACTGTTACCACCACGGAAACAAACCTATTTTTCTTCTTGATGCGTTCTCTACTCCCTAAGGATTTCTAATCCACTTTTATTTCTTCACATGGGTCAAGGCCCATTAAAGCCTTTTTCTTTCTGTTTTCAATTATAACAATTATACTAAAATCAAAATTGAAATCATTAATATTATAATCTGTTATTGGTGGCTCGTTCCAATTGAGGGGTGAGTCTTCGACCCACAAATTCTCCCCCTCGTCTGATATCAAGTTAATGATAAAAACCTGCTCAGTTCTTGTACGGCCTTTGTCTACAGTTATTAATCAACTTATCAAACAGACAAGATCATTTTCACAGTATCTAACGCATTCTCAGTATGTATGGATCTCTCAATTAAAAATGATTTCATTTCCAGTGCATCTCGTATCCAATGATACATCACTTCAATACGCTTTAACTTTGCACAAAAAGTCGGATTCTTGCTGAGATGGATCGCATTCTGACTGTCACGGAATAACACAAACTTCTCTTGCTTGAGACCTAACTCATGTAGGAATTTCTTCATCCACAAGAGTTCTTTGGAAGCTTCAGTTGCTGCAATGTACTCAGCTTCAATAGTGGATAAAGCAACACCCTTTTGCAACCTTGATTGTCAAGGCACAACTTCCCCTGCAAACGTCATCATATAACCAGAAGTAGACTTTCTAGAATCAAGATCACCCGTCATTTCTGCATTTGTGTAGTCATCCAACACAAGTTCACCACCTCCATAGCATAAGCACACTTTGGAAGTGCCTCTGAGGTATATGAGAATCCACTTCACTATTTGTCAACGATCTTTACCATGCTTAGAGAGAAACCGACTAACAACTCAAACTGCATGAGAAATATCTGGCCTTGTGCATACCATAACATACATCAAACTACCAACTGCAGATGTATAAGGAATATTCTTAATCTCTTCTTTGTCTTTCTCACTTGTAGGACAATGATCAGAATTCAATTTAAAATGAGTAGCAAATGGAGTAGAAAGAGGTTTACAATTGCTCATGTTGAACCTCTCTAACATTTTCTCAATGTAATTGTGTTGAGACAACCACAATTTATTATGCTTCTTGTCACGAGTAACTCTCATGCCCATAATTTGCATTGCAGGACTCAAGTTTTTCATTGCAAAAGACTTGTTCAAATATTTCTTTAGAGATTGAATCTTCTTAGTGTCATGACCAACAATCAACATGTCATCCACATATAACAAGAGAATAATATAATCATCGTCAGAGAATTTCTTGATAAACACACAATGGTCAGAAGTAGTTTTACCATACCCATGTTTCTCCATGAAAGAATCAAACTTCTTCTACCATTGTTGAGGTGCTTGTTTGAGTCCATACAAACTTTTCTTCAACTTACACACAAGTTGTTCTTTACCTTTGACTTTGAAACCCTCTAGTTGCTCCATATAGATCTCTTCCTCTAAATCACCATGAAGGAATGTAGTTTTCACATCAAGTTGTTCAACTTCTAGGTTCAAACTAGCTACTAACTCAAGCACAACTCGAATAGAGGACATCTTCACCACAGGTGAAAAAATTTCATCAAAGTCAATACCTTTTCTCTGATTAAAACCTTTCACAACCAATCTTGCTTTGTATCTTGGTTGAGAACTATTCTCTTCTTCCTTTATCTTGTATGCCCATTTGCTCTTAAGTGCTTTTTTTTTCCTTAGGCAACTTTACCAAATCAAATGGGTGATTCTCATGCAAGGAATTCATCTCTTCTTGCATGGCCTTCAACCAATTTTCTTTATCAACATTTGTAATAGCTTCTTGATAGTACTCTGGCTCTCCACTATCAATGATCATAACATACTCATGTGGAGGATATCTTTGGAAGGATTGACGTTCTCTAGTAATCTCTCAACTCAAACTCGTTTGGTGGCTCAACTGGAACCTGTTTATCATGGTGAGGTACATGATCATCCAATTTACATTTCTCATCAATCTACCTTTTTATCTTCCTCCATCAAGCAAGAGTTTCTATAGGGGCTTTAGGCGGCAACATCAATATAACTTCTGGATTTGTTCTGGTTTTCGCTTTATCAAATCTTCAACAGTATTGGTCTTCAAGAAATATCTCATCTCGACTTCTGATAATTTATCTTGTCAACCGGATCCCACAATATATAAACCAAATTCTTATCACCATAACCGGCGAATTTACATTGTTTGGATTTACTATCAAGCTTGAGCTATCATCTCTGGAACAGTGAACAAACATCTGCATCCAAAAGCTCTCAAATGACAGTAAGAGACATTTCCCTGTCCATAACTCTATTTGGAACATCACATCAAGTGGAGATAGAATGATTTAAAGATTGATTCAAATCACTGCAATTTTCATTGTTTCACCCCAAAAGGATTTCGATAATTTTGCATGAGAGATCTGATTCGGTCATTAATCGTATGATTCGTTCTCTCTGCAATACCATTATGTTGAGGTGTCTTTGGAACTATTTTCTCAAACCTAATTCCAAGTTCTCTACAATACTCTTCAAATGGACCTCTGTATTCACCACCGTTATCTGATTGAACACATTTTAATTTTCTTCTTTTTTCTCTTTTAACAGTTGCATGAAAGTGCTTGAAGACTCCAAATACCTGGTATTTAGATTTCAAAGGAAAGACCCACACTATGAGGATATTTAGATTCCAAAGGTTTACTATCCATCATACAAACATCAGTATGAACTAAATCAAGAATATTTTACCTCCTATGAGGACCAATATTATGAAAAGAAACTCTATGTTCTTTTCCAGCAAAACAATGAGTGCAAGTTTTTAGAGACGTACCTTTCACAGGAAGAAAATTTTTCTTCCCAAGTATGCTGAGTCCTTTCTCACTCAAGTGACCGAGGCAGATATACCCTAAATCAAAAGATGCATATTCAATTGTATTCATTTCTTCCTTGCATAGCTTCATAGCCATCCTATAGAGAAAAGTGGAACTTTGCTCCTTTGCAACCACTACGGATCCGTTGGTGATTTTACATATAGCACCACCACCAAAGTAAGTGGGATAATCATCAATATCCAAAGTTTTCACTGAAATCAAATTGAGA
>PGTU02011396.1:0-25713 GCA_002896215.2 Cicer echinospermum | reverse complement strand
TGATGCGTACAAGGTGTTTGAAGAAATTAGGTGTCTGATGAATATTATTTTTAAAGCCATTCTTTTTTTTACAGCGCTTTGGAAACAAGCCGCGTAAAATGTCTTTTTTACTCATTTTCAAAGAGTTCGTTTACAGCGCTCTTGTGGAAAGGCGCTGTAAAAGATATATAACACTCATTATTTATTTTAAAATGATCTTTTTACAGCTCTTTATTATATATTAATGTGTTTAAAGCTTTTAACAGCGCTTTTCCACATAAGCGCTCTAAAAATGTAACTTTTAGGTTAATTTTAGAAGGCTCTTTTACAGCGCTTTTTCCAAATAAGCGCTGTTAAAGCCCTTATTGTTTTTGTGTTTTGTTGTGTATATTTTTAAACAAGCTCAACATGCAAAAACCACAATAGTAGTAACTGGTCACACCAAAAATCCCTTCTCTTCACCAATACTCATGTGTTTTGTTTTTATTTTTTTATTTTATTTTTGTGTTTGGTTTAATGGGTTGGGATGACATTAAAAACTTTTTATCGCTTCAGTTCAGAAAATAAATTAATCAGAACTTTAGTATAAAACACTCAATTCAGATTACATGCATGAATTATTAGAAATGACTATGAGAATCTCTCTGTTCAGTTCAGTTCAGTTCAGTTCAGAAAATAATTTAATCAGAACTTATTATAAAACACTCAATTCAGATTACATGCATGAATTTATTAGAAATGACAATGAGAATCTCTCTGTACAGTTGATCATTATGAAGTTCAGTTCAGTTCAGCAGATAAATCATTCAGATTCAGAAAATAAAATTAAGATCAGAACTTAAAACAATATAAAACACTCAATTCAAACAGATTACATGCATATTTACAATAACACAGTTCAGATTACATGCATAGCTTATATAAAACAATTAAACATTATACATATACATTAAGATGCCCTTCTTCTTTTCCTGGTGACATTCACATTTGTTTGTCCATTTACAATACGAAACGATGGATTAATCCAAATTCCCTCATCATGATCATCTCTAAGATATAAACCATCATCAGTTGAATCAATTTCATGTGTGGTTGTTGTGATGTTGCAAATAAAAGATCATTACCAACATCTTCATCATTATTGTTATCATCACTTATTTTATTGGTCGATAGGACAACAGACCATTTATCATTAGAAGGATCAGTGACATAAAACACTTGTTGAGCTTGCGACGCTAAAATAAAAGGCTCGTCTTTGTATCCCACCTATTAAAATCGACAAGCAAGAATCCTGACTCATCAATCCGAACGCCATTATTATTATCGACCCACTTGCAACCAAATATAGGAAACACGAAACGAAGTGTAGTCTAACTCCCATATGCGCTCGATAACCCCAAAATATGATAGATTTGCATATATTGGGTTTTTGTCTTTTGCACTTGAGACATGCATCGCTTCAGCTACGAGAGTGACTCCACTATTTTTGCATAGTGGTCTGATCATCTTGTTCTTTTGGGTATAAAATGTGTAGCCGTTAATAACATAACCAGTGTAAGAAAAGACATGTAAGCTCGGACCATTTGCTAGCCACCTCAATCTATTTGAAATTGATCCGGGGTCTATATCAAATTTTGACATTATGTGATTTTTTTAACCATGTTACAAAACTTCGATTGTGCTCTCGAGTTATCCAATTTTGATTCCTATTCATGTTCAAACGAGATAACTGATCAATGTGTATTGTAACATACGGTTGAACCTCATCATCATTGTGCAGAACATACAATTGTGCCTGCTCCCATTCTGTCCTTGATATAGTCAGTAGTCTCCTTCCAGTTATCCCTTCTCCTGATAGTCTTCCCGAATGACGAGACATGGGAAGCCCTATGGATTCAACATTGGACAGATATTCAGTACAAAATTCAGCAGCCTCTTCAACAATGTATCGTTCAGCAATACAACCTTCTGGTCGACTTCTACTTTTTACGTACCCTTTTAATATTTTCATATATCGTTCTATCGGATACATCCATCTCATATAAGCTGGCCACACAAAGTTGTGTCTCCTTAACCAGATGAACAGTAAGGTGAACCATTATATCAAAAAACGATGGTGGGAAATACATTTCAAGCTCACACAAAGTAACAACAATTTCCCTCTGCAATGTCGGTAATTTCTGAGGGTCGATCACTTTACTACAAATTTCCCTGAAGAAGAAACATAATCTAGTTAAGGCTAGTCGAACTTTTTCAGGTAAAATGGAACGTATACCTATTGGTAGCAAATGCTCCATTATAATATGACAATCATGGGTCTTCAAACCTTTTAACTTGAGGTCTTTCATACAAACCAAATTTTTAATGTTCGAAGAGTATCCTTCTGGAACTTTAACTTCGTGTAGAAATTTACATAAAACAATTTTTTCCTTTCTAGATAGAGTATGAGCGGCTGGAGGTAGATATGTGCGATTTCCTTTCTTTACTGGAGCCAGTTCATTTCTTATTCCCATATCGACCAAGTCCAATCTTGCATTGACGCCATCTTTAGACTTTCCTGGAACATTGAGTAACGTACCAATAACACTTTCAAATACATTTTTTCTCAATATGCATCACATCGAGGAAATGTCTTACATACAATGACTTCCAATATGGCAATTCAAAGAAAATGAACTTTTTCTTCCACCCAGTTTTCACCAGCTCTCCCGCAAAAGGTTTGCCAAAATTTATTGGTCAAACCTTGTACTTTTTCAAGTATTTGATATCCAGTCGGTGCTAAAGGAGCTTTACCTTCCTCTGATTTTCCATTGAATGCATTTTCTCCACCCACGATACTGATGACTATAAGGTAAAAATCTACGATGTCCAAGAAACACATTCTTCTTACAATGTTTCAACCGCATCCAATTTGTACTCTCTTCACATATAGGACATGCACACTGACCTTTAATGCTATATCCTGATAAATTACCATATGCTGGAAAAATCATTAATTGTGCCGAACAACATAGCCTCAAATTGAAACACTCTTTCCTATACCCATCATAAACTTCCACACCTGTCTCCCACAGAATTTTTAAATCTTCAATTAAAGGAGTCAAGTATACGTCGATATCATTCCCCGGTTGTTTGGGTCCAGAAATTAACAGAGACAACATCATAAACTTACGCTTCATACATAACCATGGAGGTAAGTTATATATTACCAAAATCACAGGCCACGTGCTATGTGAGATGCTTTGAAGACCATGTGGATTCATTCCATCAGTAGAAAGTGCAAGTCTTAGATTTCTTGACTCTATCCCGAATTCAGGATACTCGTGATCAATTTTTTGCCCATTGTGGGGAATCTGCAGGGTGTCGAAACATTCCATCTCTAATTCTTTCATCTGCATGCCATGTCAAGTGTTTTGAATCTTCTTCACTGCGATACATGCGCCTAAATCTTGGTATTATAGGAAAATACCACACAACTTTTGCTGGAGTAGATTCTTTCTTCTTATATCGAGAGACATTGCATTTCGGACACGCCTTAAGTAGTTCATATTCGTTTCGAAATAAAATGCAATCGTTAGGACACGCATGAATCCTTTCGTAACTCATTCCAATAGAACACAAAATCCGTTTAGCCTCGTAGGTCCGACTGGGAAGTTCATTATCATCTGGCAACATATCTTTTATGAGTGTTAATAATTCCGTAAAGCTTTTATCAGACCATCCATTACTCGCTTTTAAGTTGTACAACTTTAATATCGCTGACAGTCTTGTGAATTTAGTACAACCATTATATAATTCTTTCTCTGCATCACTCAACAAACGTTTCAAACATTTTAGGACAATCTCGAAGATCTTCTTCAACTGCTTTTGCAATCTCATCAACTCGGTCCGGCTCATATGTATCTGTATCGAAATCAGTTGAAGCATATGTAGAACTATTCTCAAAATTAATGTTTCCTTTTTTTTTCTCACCATGTCTTATCCAACATGTGTAGCTTTGATCAATTCCATTACATACTAGATGTCCTTCTAATTCATCTTCTCTAACACGTTTTCCAAAACAACATTTTAAACAAGGACAAACTACTCTATTTGGATCTTTTGCATTCTTCACTGCAAACTCAACAAACTCCTTCACTCCAATTTCATACTCTTTTGACAATCGATTGGCTGAAATCCATTTCCTATCCATATTATACCACCTATATAAATGCAGTACAAAAATAATAAGCTTTCAAAACATATCAACAAGTTTCAAAAAGAAACCAATATCAACTAAAAATTTCAAAACAGAACAGATCATGTGGTATGAGTTTTTGACAATTTTTGACAATTTCAAAACAGAACAGATCATGTGTAAAAATTACCTTAGACAACGTAGATGGCCGCACAGTACGTAGAGGATATTAGGGTTCGCAACGTATATAATTATTTGAAAGATGTAGAGGATATGAGGGTTTCCAACGTATATAATTATTTGAAAGATGTATTTTTACAGCGCTTGTGAAAAAAGCGCTATAATAGGTAGTTAAATTCAATGAAAGCGCATGTGTTTTACAGCGCTTGTGAAAAAAGCGCTGTAATAAGTAGTTAAATTCAATGAAAGCGCATGTAGTTTTACAGCGCTTGTGAAAAAAGCGCTATAATAGGTAGTTAAATTCAATGAAAGCGCATGTGTTTTACAGCGCTTGTGAAAAAGGCGCTGTAACTGATTCGCGAAAGCGCTTCCGTTACAGCGCTTTTTTGACAAGCGCTGTAAAATCCTTATAACGTGATGCGCAAACGTTATATGACCTACTACAGCGCTTGTTTTACAGCGCTTTACATATAAAGCGCTTAATAGTTCCGTTTATTTTTTAAAAATATAATTTACAACAGCGCTTGTGTGTAGAAAAGCGCCTGTAAAATGGGCGCTGTTAAATGTCATGTCTGGCGTAGTCAATAATTACAATAAATTATGTTGTTTTAATAAAGGAGTGCTAATAAGTTCCCGTGGATATTGGTGAGAAGTCAAAAGAGGTAAAATTGTATAGGAAAGTGTTGTATTTGTTATATAAGACAAGTGTCTGACCTGTATTCTCAAAATAAATTTTCCTTGATGGATTCCTTAACCAATGCCCTTAGGCACTCATTTGCAAATCCTTAATAAAATCTAAATTTAAGCTAATTATACATTTCAATTTATAAAAAAGTATATCAAAATATGAGAGGAGAATAATCAAATTGATCTATATCTTGATTGAATGGAAGAGACAAATGGTAAATGTTATACTTTTTTCCTAAGAAAACGCTCAAAACGTGGTTGACTCATTCGCTATATATAAATCCTTTAAGAAATTTTTTCTCTCCCTACTTGTGTTGTTCTTCATCTTTTTTTCTCTCGCAACCCGTTCAATAATATCTCTTTTCTATACTGTAGTATTTGTCTTCTGCAAGTTAAGTTCTCTTTGCTCATGTTTTTAACTATGTTGTATACTTTATCTTGCAAAAGTGTGAACTCTAATTTAATGTATATTATCGTCATTATATTGATTTAATTTGTTGGTAATTCAGATTGCTTGTGTTCTTTCCCGTATTAATATCAAAATAAGTTTGAGAAGTAAATCAGGGGTTAGATAAATGCTTCAAGATCATCAACGTCAGTTGTACTAGTAGGTTATTTATCTAGAGTTTATGTTTAGAGATTCGTAGCAATTCTTAAAAGGTGCATATTCATTCAAGGTACAATTGGACAAACGATGCAATTCGAAAAAGGCACATCTTCATTCAGAGGTATTGTCTGGAATTTTATTTTTATGCCAATATGGTTTGATTGGAATTTATACCCTTTCAATTTACTCGTTTAAATTCGGCAAATTTAGGGTTCGAATGAAATTGACATTTTTAGATAATAATGATTTTTGGTGAAAAAAAAATTCTAGTAGGATTTACATCTCATAATTGCAAATAAATATGAAAATTTATGAAATGAAACGGTGTGAAAATTGAGTTTAACTATAGAAATAACTCTTCTTTAATATGTGTTTAAATGTCATTTGTAAATACACTTTGTTTGATATATTGGTGATGCGAGATCTTATATGAGGAGAAGGAATAAAGATTCTCTCTATTTCTATCAAATAAATGATAGATCTATCACTTTAGTTTTTAGAGTGATAAGAATATACGAACATACTTTTTTTAAAATTGGTTAATTTTTGGCCTTTTATACCAAAACTATATTAATGGAGATATCCATTTCTTTTAGAAATGGAAAGAATGGAGAGGATTTCAACTTAGATAAGCCAGGCTCCTCTTACATAAGCCAGCTCCCCGCTCTTATGCTAATCTGTTACTCCTGATGTCAGCTCATTCTTCTCTGTCTTTCTTGTCTTTCCTCACATACACCCTCCACACATTGGGCTTGACATTAGCACCCCATCAAGGCCCACTTCCCTATCATATAAAGTTCATTTTTTTGTCGTAGAGTTTCAGTGGCTTGTAGATCTTAGCATGCCTACAATGAAGTTGCAGGGAAACATACCTTTTTGAGCACTCAATGATACAGTTTAAGAGTGTGAATTGTATTAAGAGCACTCTTTACTCCTTACAAAGAAAAAAACTTCAATTACATTTCAGTTTATAAGAAAATATTAACATCTTTCCCTTTTTTATCAATCCCACTATCAGAAAATGATAACACAATTGGTTATGTCTCCCCCACAAATGTGCATGCATCATTCCATCACTTAAGTCGTTGTACTGGCTTGGCTGTTGCATTTCCTCACCTCTCTTTCTGACTCAGAATCTTCTCACCCTCCAACTCCCTTTCAAATTCAGTCTTGTCCAAAACTAATTCTGCACAACTATTCACTCCCGTGCTTCAAATTCAACCTTGTCCTCAAGGTTAAGCATGTTGTAAAGCCTGCTAAAAACTGCGAGGTTCTCCTGGTGGCGTCCTCTGCGGGCTGTGGCACTATGCCAAAAAATGATATTTAACAGCACCCCTTTTACAGCGCTTGCTAAACATAAGCGCTGTTGTAAATATATTTTTAAAAATAACGGAGCCTTTTTACAGCGCTTTTGTTGACAAGCGCTGTAAAACAAGCGCTGTTGTAGGTCATATAACGTTTGCACATAACGTTATAAGGCTTTTTACAGCGCTTGTCAAAAAAAGCGCTGTAAAATGAAGCGCTTTCGCGTATCAGTTACAGCGCTTTTTTCACAAGCGCTGTAAAACATGCGCTTTCAAATATTTGAACTACCTAATACAAGCACTTTTTTCACAAGCGTGTAAAATACATGCGCTTTCATTGAATTTAACTACATCTTTCAAATAATTATATACGTTGGAAACCCTCATATCCTCTACATCTTTCAAATAATTATATACGTTGGGAACCCTAATATCCTCTACGTATTGTGCGGCCATCTACGTTGTCTAAGGTATTTTTACACATGATCTGTTATATTTTGTTATATATATATTAAATCTACTAAAATTGTTATATATATATACATATATATTAAATCTCTTCTACTCATGATCTGTTATGTTTTGAAATTGTCAAAAATTGTACAAAATGGACTGTTCTGTTTGACTTGTTTAGTTGATATGGTTCTTTTTGAAACTTGTTGATATGTTTTGAAAAGCTTATTATTTTTGTTATGCATTTATATAGGTGGTATAATATGGATAGGACATGGATTTCAGCCTCAATCGATTGTCAAAAGAGTATGAAATGGAGTGATGAAGGATTGTTGAGTTTGCAGTGAAGAATGCAAAAGATCCAAATAGAGTAGTTTGTCCTTGTTTAAAATGTTGTTTTGGAAAACGTGTTAGAGAAAGATGAATTAGAAGGACATCTAGTATGTAATGGAATTGATCAAAGCTACACATGTTGGATAAGACATGGTGAGAAAAAAAAAAGGAAACATTAATTTGAGAATAGTTCGACATATGCTTCAACTGACTTCGATACAGATACATATGAGCCGGATCCGAGTTGATGAGATCGCAAAAGCAGTTGAAGAAGATCTTCGAGATGTCCTAAAATGTTTGAAAGTTTGTTGAGTGATGCAGAGAAAGAATTATATAATGGTTGTACTAAATTCACAAGACTGTCAGCGATATTAAAGTTTGTACAACTTAAACGAGTAATGGATGGTCTGATAAAAGCTTCACAGAATTATTAACACTCATAAAAGATATGTTGCCAGATGATAATGAACTTCCTAGTCGAACCTACGAGGCTAAACGATTTTTGTGTTCTTATTGGAATGAGTTACGAAAGGATTCATGCGTGTCCTAACGATTGCATTTTATTCGAAACGAATATGAACTACTTAAGGCGTGTCCAAAATGCAATGTCTCTCGATATAAGAAGAAAGAATTTACTCCAGAAAAGTCGTGTGGTATTTTCCTATAATACCAAGATTAGGCGCATGTATCGCAGTGAAGAAGATTCAAAACACTTGACATGGCATGGCAGATGAAAGAATTAGAGATGGAATGTTTCGACAACCTGCAGATTCCCCACAATGGGCAAAAATTGATCACGAGTATCCTGAATTCGGGATAGAGTCAACATGACTTGCACTTTTCTACTGATGAATGAATCCACATGGTCTTCAAAGCATCTCACATAGCACGTGGCCTGTGAATTTTGGTAATATATAACCTACCTCCATGGTTATGTATGAAGCGTAAGTTATGATGTTGTCTATGTTAATTTTTGGACCCAAACAACTGGGGAATGATATCGACGTATACTTGACTCCTCTAATCGAAGATTTAAAACGTATGTGGGAACAGGTGTGGAAGTTTATGATGGGTATAAGAAAGAATGTTTCAATTTGAGGGCTATGTTGTTCGGCACAATTAATGATTTTCCAGCATATGGTAATTTTATGGATCATAACATGTTCAGTGTGCAATTTCCTGAAGGGAGTACAAATTGAGGTTGTTAAGAAGAATGTGCTTTCTTGACATCGTAGATTTTTACATGTCATCCAGATCGTGGGTGGAGAAATGAATGGAAATCAGAGAAAGGTAAAGTTCCTGTTAGCATCGACTGGATATCAAATACTTGATTTGACCAATAAATTTGGCAAACCTTTTGCGGGAGAGCTGGTATGGGTTCAATTTTCTTTGAATTGTCCATATTGGAAGGAATTGTTATAAGTAATTTCCTCGTGTGATGCATATGAAAGAAAATCATTTGAGAGGTACGCTACCAATGTTCCATGAAAGTCTAAAGATGCATCAAGCGCAAGATTGGACTTGGTCGATATGGGAATAAGAAATCGAATGGCTCTGAGTAAAGAAAGGAAATCGCACGTATCACCTCCAGCCGCTCATACTCTATCGAGAAAGGAAAAAATTGTTTTATGCAAATTTTCTACACGAAGTTTAAAGTTCCAGAAGGATACTCTTCGAACATTTAAAAATTTGGTTTGTATGAAAGACCTCAAGTTAAAAGGTTTGAAGACCCATGATTGTCATATTCTAATGGAGCATTTGCTACCAATAGGTATACGTTCCATTTTACCTGAAAAATTCGACTAGCCTTAACTAGATTATGTTTCTTCTTCAGGGAAATTTGTAGTAAAGTGATCGACCCTCAGAAATTACCGACATTAGCAGAGGGAAATTGTTGTTACTTTTGTGAGCTTGAAATGTATTCCCCACCATCGTTTTTGATATAAGGTTCACCTTACTGTTCATCTGGTTAAGGAGACACAACTTTGTGGGCCAGCTTATATGAGATGGATGTATCCCGATAGAACGATATATGAAAAATATTAAAAGGGTACGTAAAAAGTAGAAGTCGACCAGAAGAAGGGATAATTGGAAGAGGCTGCTGTATTTTGTACTGAATATCCCAATGTTGAAATCATAGGGCTTCCCATGTCTCGTCATTCTGGAAGACTATCAGGAGAAGAGATAACTGGAAGGAGACTACTGACTATATCAAGACGGAATGGGAGCAGGCACAATTGTTATGTTCTGCAAATGATGATGAGGTTCAACCGTATGTTACAATACACATTGATCAGTTATCTCGTTTGAACATGAATAGGAATCAAAATTGGATAACTCGAGAGCACAATCGAAGTTTTGTAACATGGTTAAAAAATCACATAATGTCAAAATTTGATATAGACCCCGGATCAATTTCAAATAGATTGAGGTGGCTAGCAAATGGTCCGAGCTTACATGTCTTTTCTTACACTGGTTATGTTATTAACGGCTACACGTTTTATACAAAGAACAAGATGATCAGATCACTATGCAAAATAGTGGAGTCACTCTCGTAGTTGAAAGCGATGCATGTCTCAAGTGCAAAAGACAAAAACTCAATATATGCAAACTATCATATTTTGGGGTATCTGAGCCCATAGGGAGTTAGACTACACAAGTTTCGTGTTCCCATATTTGGTTGCAAGGGCGATAATAATAATGGCGCGCTCGGATTGATGAGTCAGGATTCTTGCTTGTCGATTTTAATAGGGTGGGATACAAAGACGAGCCTTTTATTTTGCGTCGCAAGCTCAACAAGTGTTTTATGTCACTGATCCTTCTGATGATAAATGGTCTGTTGTCCTACGACCAATAATAAGCGATGAATAACAATAATGATGAAGATGTTGTAATGATCTTTATTTGCAACATCACAACAACCACATGAAATTGATTCAACTGATGATGGTTATATCTTAGAGATGATCATGATGAGGGAATTTATGGATTAATCCATCGTTTCGTATTGTATAATGGACAAACAATCTGAATCCACACCAGGAAAAGAAGAAGGGCATCTTAATGTATATGTTTAATTGTTTTATATAAGCTATGCATTGTAATCTGAACTGTGTTATTGTAAATATGCATAATTCTGAATTGAGTGTGATAAAGTTCTGATGTAATCTGAATTATTGTGATAATATGCACTGAACTGAGCTTTTAATAGAGAGATTCTAATAGTCATTTCTAATAATTCATCATCTCCTAAAGTATTGTGATAAAGACAATGATAACAATATTTTTAATCCAATAAACAATGATAAAAAGGTTTTTAATGTCATCCCAACCCAAATAAACCAAACACAAAAATAAAATAAAGAGACATTTTACAGCGCTTATCTTAAAAAGCGCTGTAAAAGATCCTTTTAAAAATAAAATAATGAGTGTTTTATACCTTTTTACAGCGCTTTTCACACAAAAGCGCTGTAAACGACTCTTTTGAAAGTGAGTAAAAAGCCATTTTACAGCGCTTGTTTGCCAAAGCGCTGTAAAATGGCTTTAAAAATAAATATTCATCAGACACCTAATTTCTTCAAACACCTTGTACGCATCATGGGATTCAAAAAACATCAGACACAAACCCATTTCTTCAAAAACCTTGTACGCATCATGGGAATCCAAAAAAACATCAGACACAAACCCATTTCTTCAAACACCTTGTACGCATCATGGGAATCCCCAAAAACACCAGACACAAACCCATTTTTCGCAACATGGCAATGATCCTGAATACCAATTAAGTTTCGATTTAAGAAGGAAAGAGAATGTAAAGAGATAAAAGGGTGTTGAGGTGGAGATTGAATTGTGAAAGAGTAAGCTTTGATGTTTGTGAAGAAGATGCATAAAAGGAGAAGAGTTTGGTGAAGAGGAAGGGATTTTTGTGGTGACCAGTTACTACTATGTGGGTTTTGCATGCATGTTGAGCTTGTTTAAAAAATAACATAACATAATAACACACAAAAACAATAAGGCCTTTTACAGCGCTTATTTGGAAAAAGCGCTGTAAAAGAGCCTTTTAAAATTAACATAAAGAGACATTTTAGATCGCTTATGTGTAAAAGCGCTGTAAAAGGCATTCAAATAACATAATAACACATGGAGGTCTTTTACAGCGCTTATTTGAAAAAAGCGCTGTAAAAGAGCCTTTTAAAAATTTAACTATATTAAATTGTATTGTCAAGTCTTGCAGTAATAAAGAAGCCTTTTAGAGCGCTTATGTGGAAAAGCGCTGTAAAAGGCTTTAAAAAACATTCATAAACATAATAACACACGAAGGTCTTTTACAGCGCTTATTTGGGAAAAAGCGCTGTAAAAGAGCCTCTTAAAATTAACATAAAGAGACCTTTTAGAGCGCTTATGTGTGAAAGCGCTGTAAAAGGCATTCATATAACATAATAACACACGGAGGTCTTTTACAGCGCTTTCTGGGAAGAAGCGCTGTAAAAGAGCCTTTTAAAAATTTAACTGAAGAAGCCTTTTAGAGCGCTTTACAAAAAAAGCGCTGTAAAAGGCTTATAAAAAGCGCTGTAAAAGTGTTACGTATATATAACAGTTACCTCTTCAGTTTCCTCTTCATTACGTAAACTTCACTATCATCTCAACCTTCATTTCTTCTCTTCTTTTGCAAACCCTATCATCCCGTCCATTACGAACCTTATTTCCACGATCATCTCCTTCATTTCGAACCTTATTTCCATCCAAGATCATCTCTCCCATTTCACACAATATATTTTCATTGAAATACGTAACCCTCATTACGTATTTCTTCAATATCCTATTTCTTTGAACCATATTTCTGTGAACTTTCTGCGTTCCCTCTTTTCTTTAGATTTCATCTTTCTTCGAACCATTATTCAGGTATTGATGTTATAAATTTTTTGTAATCATTAAAATGCATGTTGAGCTTTTTTAAGATATACTGATACATGTTGAGTTTGTTTATAATAATGCATGATGCATGTTGAGCTTGTTGATGTTATACTAAAGTGCATGTTGAACTTGTTGTAGTTAAATGGATACAAACAAAGATTTAGAAGTTCAAAATGAAGAAGTTGGCACCTCTAAGACTTACGAAAAAGAAGTCAAACGTGGTGCAACTATCATGCAGAAAGTCATTAAAGCAAGGAGTAATGGCATTAAATTTGAGGTATACTATATATACTCTGTTTGCTGTGTGTTTTTTTATCTTTTTTTAGGGTTTAGGGCATGTACTTACTATATGAGTTTATTAGGTTGGCTGGAACGAGAGTGGTCAGCCAGTTGACCCCAACAGCTCCATGTTTGTAAGCTACATTGGGCTGTTGTTCGTCAAAATGTCCCAATAACAATAGACAACTGGAGAGATAAGGCGTTGAAGGATGCCAAAGATATCATCTGGAATGACATTCAAGTAAATATTTTGATCTACTCTTTTGTCATTTATAATTTTTTTTCTGTAAAATACATTACTTATAATTGTTTTCATTGCAGACCACTTTTGTTCTTGATGAGGAACGAAAGTCATATGTTTTGAGAGTTGCTGGGAAAATCCATCGTGGATTTAGATCCCATCTCTCAAATTTCTATCTAAAAGATAGAGAAGGAAACACAAATGCTGAACCTCCAAAGATATATCAACATTATATATCAAAGGATGAATGGAGTGCATTTGTTTCCAAACGTTCTGACCCGGCGTTTGTCGTAAGTGATTAATTATTAGCATTTGTGTTTTATTATTCATATTCGTAGCGTATTTTAAATTTTTTACACAATTGCTATTTTTTTTTATATAGAATATTAGTAAGGCAAATCGCGAACGGGCAAGCAACCCAAAACACCCATACAAGAAATCACGTATGGGATATGCACGCCTTGAACAACAAATTGTAAGTAATTAAACATCACTTTTATATAATGAAGTAATTTGTATTATAAACTATAGTGTGTAACTAATTTGTATTATTTTGTTTATGATTTTAACGAATAGAGAAAAGACACCCAAGCCGATCAACCCTTGGGTCGTCATATCTTATGGAAGGAAGCGCGTGTTAACAAAGAAGGAGTGGTTGATAATGAAAATGTCAAGAAAGTTGTAGAACTTTGTGTAAGTATATTATCACTTTAATATTTTTTTAATATTGTATTTTAAAAATGCTATTGAACTTATCTTTTTAATGTTACATGTATTTTAGGAAACTATTGAACAAAGTTCTGAAACTCAAGAGGGCAACAAGGATACGTGCAGGGACATTCTTGGGAAAGTGTTTAATGTCCCTGAGTATTCCGGTCGAGTGAGGGGGAAAGGATTTGGCGTAACTCCCAAAAGCTTTTTTCCTCAAGAGAAGCGCCAAAAACCTTCCAACGAGGAAGTATTAGAGAAGCTCAGAATCCTATCGGAGCAAGTGGCACTCTTGGTGAATACGAATAAAGACAAGCAACTTCCGGTTCAGCTCCAACCTGAAATACAAATGGAGAGTGAAACCGGGAGTTGCAACGTCAGTTTGAAGAGTATTCCCCGAGGTAATTAATTACTTACTACTTACTTGCTTATGTAATTACTTATGTATTAAACAAACTTATATATTAACTGTACTTATGTTTTAACTATTGATGTAGGGTGTCACTACATGTGTCCTATACTTGTCCTCGCCGACTCAACGGAAGGTGGGAAAAGGAAATGCACAATACTTCGGGAGAAGTATTGCACAATATTCCGATCCCCGCGGGCCATGTCAAAGTATCGCCTACGGTTGCTTTCGAACCAACTGCACCGTTGCCCATACCGGACAACGATGGAGATATGAAGTTCTTAAGCGACGCTATTGGCAGTTACGTGGCATGGCCACACACCTTGTTGCCCTCGAAAAAAAGATTCCCAAGGACAAATCAGTTACATCTCCCGAAAAGGTTTGTCACATTTATTGCCTAAGGTTTTTCATTTTTTCAGATTCAATAAACTTAACATTTTACCTCATTTTTGTAGGTCCAAATAAATAAACCACCCCTACAGCCAAAAAAAGGCAGCAAACCTCAAAAATTGGAGGTTAATAGGGCTGCCAAACTACAAAGGCTGGAGGGTAATAAAGCTGCCAAACTTGCAGCAACAAAAAATCTGGATCGGGGAAAATCGGTCGCTGCTGCTGCTGCTCTAATAAAAGTCAGCCACGCCTTGGTAAATACGGGGCGTGTCTTTGACATCCAAATAAAAAGGAACATGGGCAGCAGCAACGATTCGCCCATCGTACAAATGAATAAAGACATCTTTGGAGATGAGTATATTGAATACCTCGAAAAGGAGCAATGTACGAACTTCTCGAACATAAGGAGCTGAGTGTTACTGTAATCAGCTTGTACATAAGGTAAAAAATACTTTTAATTGCATTTATTTGTAATTAATTAAATGTATTGGTAATTAATCTAGTTTAAAATTTTCATTGAAGGTTTTTGTACGAGAAGGTCGTGTGCACGAGGAAACTGTCAAATAAATACTCATTCTTGTCTCCACATAAGATGTCGATGTGGAAACTCGATCCAGAGAATGTAAAAAACTACATTGTAGATATGTTTTTAAGAAATAAAGAAAGTGATAAATTGTTCTTGGCACCATATAATTCAGGGTACGTAATTTTATCTTTTTTAATTGATGAGAATTTAATTTATTAGTTGTCTATAAACAAATTGCTTAACCAATTTTTTGTTGTTGTAGGGCACATTGGGTGCTATTTGCAATCAATGCGGTCTCTGAAGTGATATACTATTTGGATCCCGTGCACGGCGATTACACCAATCACCCCGGAATAAAGACTATGCTCGACACGTAAGTAATATTCATTATTTCTTACATATATATATTTTATATATATATATATATATATATATATATATATATATATAATATTCATGCTCTAATAATCACATTTATTCATTCGATAGTGCCTTAAAAGTTTATCGAGCTCAAAGAGGTGCTAAAGTGTCGAAGCATAAGTCTAATAACATTACATGGATCTCAATAAAGTGCCCTCGTCAAACAAATAACATCGACTGTGGGTACTACATATTGAGATTCATGAAGGAGATTGTTGAGAAGAATAAAACTATTATCCCAGAAACGGTACGGTATTGCATTATATGATTTTCATATATAAATTATCTATATATTTGATACTAACTTAATCTAATATGTTCAATTTTTATATTGCAGTACTTTGCCAATTCCAGTCCATCATATTCTGAGGAAGATCTGATGGAATTAAAGGAAGAATGGTGTCAGTACGTGCTTGACATGAAAATTTATTTGATTTTCTGGGAAATAGCTTGCTGCTGGGCAAGGGATCTGAATATTATATGGTAGCTAGTGCATATAATGTATATTCTGTTAGTTATTATATGTAAATGATCATAGGACACAATATATGCATATAATGTATTATAGTTATTATTGCTGTAAATGATCATAGTTATTATATGCATATAATGGATCTGTTAGTTATTATATAATGGATCTGAATGTAGGTAATTAGGTTGTAATATATGTATATATCTATCTGAATGTAGTTACTTAGGTTTGTAAATTACAGAGTTACATATATGTTAATAAAGTTACAGAGTTCTGATTTCTGTTCTACTGATTGTGTGAACTGATTGTCTATAATATGTTATGTTCTACTGATTGTCTATAATATGTTCTGTTCTACTGATTGTGAAGTGATTTTGGATCAAAAATAATTTTGGATACAAAGATAAAAGACAACGCTTTTTTAAAAAAAATGCCATAAAAAGCTAAAAAAGCGCTTTTCATTTCAAATAATTAATTTACAGCGTTTTAAAAAAAAAAAAAAAACACACACACATTTTACAGTGCTTTTTTTAAAAAGCGCTGTAAAATGTTGTTCTAAAGCGCTTTAATGGTGCACCTTTTACAGCGCTTTCGTGAGAAAGCGCTGTAAAATGTACAAGAAAAGCGCTGTAAAATGTAGACCCATAATATGAAATTATGGGTGGGCATTTTACATCGCTTTTTTGAGAAAGCGCTGTAAAATGCAGACCCATAATATGAAATTATGGTTGGACATTTTACAGCGCTTTTTTGAGAAAGCGCTGTAATATGCACACCCATATATGAAATTATGGGTGGGCATATTACAGCGCTTTTGTGAGAAAGCGCTGTAATATGCACACCCATATATGAAATTATGGGTGGGCATATTACAACGCTTTTGTGAGAAAGCGCTGTAAAATGCACACCCATAACTCATATAATGGGGTGCATATTATAGCGCTTTTTGTGAAGAAGCGCTGTAAAATGTGCATAACAAGCGCGCGTTGTATTTACATGTTTTATAACGTTTTTTTAAAAGCGCTGTTGTATCATTTACAGCGCTCGTTTCCACAGCGCTTATTTTTTTGAAAAAGCGCTGTAAATGGCTTAAAAAAAGCGCTGTAAAATCCGTTTTTTCGCGTAGTGTTACATATTACATAATGTACCTTGTGCATTTTTGCTCAATTCCAAAAGAGTGGTGAGCATCTTCATTTATTTGCAAATAAACGATTTTTACAGGATAATGTTGTTTTCAAACTCATAGTCGCCATCCATTTTTTCATGTATTTATAAGTCTCATAATTATTAATTTTTTTTTGTTTAGAGAATTTTTTCATTTAAATATTGGAAAGTCTTCAAAATAAGGTAACTTGCTACTGAAAAAAAGTTGTCTATATATAATCCTAAAAAACTAACCAAGTGAATATGAAAATTCACTAAACAAATTTGCCTCTAAAAAAGTGTATCCCTTGCTTTGACCTCATTTGAAGTCTCAGCTGGGCCAGGACACATAGCCCTTTCGATTGGTCAGAATGAAGACATAAAATTTTGAAAAAGTGTTTGGTTGATGATTTAAATTCTAGTGTAAAATAAGTATATCAGATTACTCTATTTCTTTTTAAATTATTATTGGTGTATGTAGCGAACAATCTAAAATATCATGCCATAAAAATATAACAATAAATAGTGACAAATATAACAAAGCAGAATAAGTGTTATTAGGAATATTTTTTATTATCATTATAAATAATGTTTGACTTCTTTTATTGATGCAATTAAAATGCCATGAATTCATTTCATTAACCGTGTGTAGGCAGCAAAACATGGGCAGAGGCAGAAATAAGTTAAACGTGGCAAGTAAAAATGGGTACAAAGATATGAGTATTTGTAGTTACTAAAAGGATAAAATTAGACTTTTGACTATGAAAATGATGTTAATTGTTGGGAATAAATCACTCCCACCCTCTATGCCACGTAATAAAAGTAGAGTTAAAATAGATATAAAAAAACTACCATAAACAATTTTTTCCTTGGAACATTTTTAGTGGCACATGTGCCAAACATAGAAGTGAGAGCTTATTATCGTTAATAATTCGTGAGGTTATTAATAAGATTACGTTGGATTTAAGTAGCTTATCATATGATTGATATATTCAATTATTGGGAGATGTAATGTTTATTTGTTTGTGTGTGATGTTTTCCTTAATTGTTTAAATGTGTTATGTGATACTTATATACCTGTGATTGTTATATTAGGAATGATGATTCAACTTCAATATAAGATGAAATAATGGATGATCGCTTTAAATAGAAAATGTGATATTTATATATCTGTGATTGATATATATATTAATTAGTTGGTCGTTTGGCCTCATATTTAGGTTTGATGTATGCAGAAGCGTAGCCAGAAAATCTATATGAATGGGGTAAAAAACAAACATATATAATACAAAATAACAATAAAATAAATAATAATAATAATTATATGAAACAATATTAATTTGATATATAACTAATAACATATTTTATAAAAATTATAATCAACTCAAGTACTTAGTTAAAACTTCACTTCTTTAATTTAATTGTGCATGACGATTATTTAGAGAGTAAAAATCATCAATAATCACATATGAGAAAAACTTTTGAGCAATCTCATTATTAATATAAAGAATCATGTAGTCACTAAGAAAATCATCTTACATCTTGTTTTAGAGATTTATTTTAATGCTTTTCATAACTGAAAATGTTCACTTAACAGTTGTTGTAGACATTGGAAGGGTTAAAATAAGGCGAGTCAATCTATCATTTAAGAATAAAGATCTAATTTTCCAATCTTTATTATCTTTGACATAACTCAACAATGGTGGATAAGTTTTGAAATTTTGGATCTTTATACAGATTTGTAAGAGTACAAAGATTTGTAAGCATTAAATGATTTGTAAGCATCTTTAGATTCTAAAGACATGCTCAATGTAAGAAGCTATGTTGCTTGCTCACTGAAGTTATTATTCAACTCTTCCAATTGATGATCTATCACAATAGTAAATATATTTATACAATAATGATGCTCAAGCGTGACTATATTTTTTTACGATGAGAACAAATTATATTAGAGTGATGAGAATCCATATAACGAATTGAATAGATTGGATGTCACAAAAAGTTGTAACCTTCTCATAGAGAACCTCCCTACTACAATCTCTTAACTTTTGAATCAATGATTTTGTGCTAGATAATAGATGCATGGCATTCTAAATTGAAGTAGAATTCAATGTCACAAGGAAAGAGATTTGAATTGTGACAATTTTTACAACTGATATGTACTTAGAAAATTAGTTCTCATATTTTTCAACGTGGAGTAAATACAAAACTTCATATACTCAACAAAGTTAGTGTAGAAAGCATATTATAAAGGAAGTGGGTGTGTGAGTAGCGCTATATGAATTAAGGAGTTAAGAATAAGAAAATCGCACACACAATTTATACTAGTTCGCTCATCTTTGGCTACGTCTAGTTCTCATCGTTGGTGAAATTTTTCACTATAATGCTTGAGATAACTTCTCCATCCCTGTACTTATACAAATATGTCGGTTTTTTCTTTCTGTTCTATATTTTCTTAGCCACTACAAGCTTACAATTCTTCTTCTAAGTCACTCTAAACTTAACAACAACAACATTAGATCTATGTCTATTTTTCAAACCAAAAGATGACTTCATAAATTTTACAAATACGATTTTCATTTTTAATCAAGTTCACGTGACTTGACAGATGTGAAACTAATAGACTTTTGTATCCTCTAGATTTGATGATCTAGGATGAACTCTAAGTGGTTGAACTTTTAATCATATTTTTCACTTTTATCATAAATGTGTTAAATACTTGATGTAAGTTCTTGTTGTTCAAAATCTGAGCTCTTCCATATATATAGAAATGTTATGGAGCTTAAGTTATGTGTTCATGCCTTCTTGGGATAGTTGGGCTTGAGTCCTAACACATGGTAATCCTTGATGAAGTTTTAAATTGGGAGAAATCCGTAAGTGTACAATTTTCGTCAAGCAATAAAAATATTGAATCCACGTACACTCACAACAAGAAAACAAGCATTTTGTGAGGGCTTTTGCCCTCACAAAGGGGTATAATCAGCCACAAAGGTGGCTTTTGTGAGGGCTTTTGGCAGCCACAAAGAAGCTGGTCACAAAATTTGTGAGGGCTTTTGCAGCCACAAGTGTCAGAATCAAGTTGACATTTGTGAGGGCTTTTGCAGCCACAAAAGACAGGCATTTGTGGGGCTTTTGCAGCAACAAAAGTCTGCCTTTGTGAGGGCTTAGGCCCGCCACAAAGGACAGACTGATTTTTGAAATCAACGTTTGTGAGGGCCCAGGCCGCCACAAAACTCCCTCCTTTGTGAGGGCTTAGGCCGCCACAAACGACCTGCAGATTAAAAAAAAATATTTTGTGAAGGGCTTAGGCCACCACAAATGACATGCAGATTAAAAAAGAAATATTTTGTGAGGGCTTAGGCCGCCACAAAAATATTACGTATATTAAAAAATTAATTTTTTAATTCAAAATTAATTCTGTATTATAATTTTATTATATTTTAATATATAATAATTAATATAAATATAAATTTAAAATTTAAATTAAATTGTAATTAAATTTAAATTGTAATTAAATTAAAATTATAATAAATTATAATTATAATTAAATTAAATATAATATCATTATAAATTAAATTTAATATATAATAAACTAATCTGAATATAATTAAAAATTAAAATTAAATTTAAAATAAAATATTTAAATTATAATTATATTAAAGATTAATTAAATTACAATAAAAAAAAATTAAAATTAAAATTAAATTAAAATTTAAATAAAATTAAAATTAAATATTAAAATAAAAAAAATATTATATATACAAATATAATATTAATAATAATTAAATTAATTACCACAAATCAAATAAAACATGCATTCCAAAATTAACAAATAATGTTTACAAACCCAAAATTTATAAATAATGTCTTACAAACGCAAAATTAAACACACAATAATTAACTAAGACAACATAATTAATATGTGTTCATACCCAAAAAATAATTATAAAATTATTCAAATGACATCAATCTTCATAATAATTCCTCTGATCAGCTCCACTCACACCATCATTATTTCCTGCCATGCCCGACGAAAGAAGTCCCTCAAAAGTATTATTAATTTGTTGTTGGAGGAGACATCATGGTTTGAAATGAATTTCATCTTCAATGGCACCACCACTAGTCGAATGAGGAGCCCTAGCTGGTTGAAGTTGATTTAAATCTGGTCTGATCAACCACAGCTGTTGGCATAGTTGGTCGGTATGCAGTTTGATGATCTGGTTGAGGTTGAGGAATTTGATGTGAAGAGACGGAACATACGGATAATTATGAAAATATTGTTGTTGTTGAAACATTGGCGGCTGCTGCTGTACTTGCTTGGAAGCAGAGTTTGGAGGATCCTGGTGTTGCTGTGGAAATTTGGAGGCGGTTGCTGCTGCTGGGAGTATTGAGAGTAATTTGTTGCTGCTGGAATAGTGGTTGTTGAGGCAAGTATTGAGCCGATGCGGGAACTGCTGATGAAACACAGGAGGAAATGAAAATTGTTGTTGTTGAAATTGTTGTTGCTGCTGACAACTGCTGCTGCTTGTCTTGAAACTTTTGTTTCCACTCCTCATTCAATTTATCAATTGCGGCTTGTATCAGCTGTTGTGTCTTTCTTCTTGCTCACTTGCCCATTGCTTCTTTAACTGGTCAAGATCATTATCTATCGACGGACGAGAGATCGATCGTACTAGATAAAAAGAAGACGTCTCAGAGTGAATATAGCCGGTTGACCTTTCTTAAAGGTTGATGATAAACTACCGGCACCAGCACACGCATTTGTACTTGCCACCACTGATGTGCATAAAACTTGCGGTCTCATATTGTTTCCGCTGCACTGGACCAGCTCGCTGAGCAGGAGGAAGAGTAGCTTGATGATCATCCAATTCTTTCATGATTTGTTGAAGTTGTTCCTATATTAAAAATAAAAAAATAAAATAGTTAATAATTAATATATAATAATTTATAGGTCTAATAATATATAACAATTAATATATAATAATTACCTGAATATTTTTTGATAATTCATCAGTATACTCATTTGTTTCAGGATTAACATGAAGATAGCGATGTATCTCAGCCTGAGTGACCTCTCTTCCAAGTTGCTTTTCCTAAAATATTAAATTAATGTCAATTTTATAAGTTGGTGAAATGTGATGATTAATTGAATATAAATTAATAGATATATATTATAATAATAATAAATTAATAGATATATATTATAAATAATAATAAATTACCATAAATATTTAATTTCTCAGCAGACATGGACCTCCCTTATGAGTACTGATACCCTTCTCAGATGCTCTATTAGTCTTTGCTTTTTTCTCTCTTCTGTTTGTAAGCATATGTGTTTCATTCTCCACAAAGCAGTCCAAACATTTTCACCAATCCATTAGGCGTTTTCCTCCCCTTATTACGTGCGTAAGCCAACATAGATGAGAGACGCTTTGAAAGCGATGGTCAAATGAAGCAAAACTGCGCATCATGCTCTCTTTCCAGTACATTTGGTCTGTTGTTTGTTGAAATTTAAAAAATATTAAAAATATAATTAGTAATTCAGTAAATTAATCAAATGTATAAATAAATAGTAATTAATAAATTAATCTAATGACTTACTTTGAAACAATGTAAAAACTGATCAACTTCCCTAATTTGAGTGTCTTATCCTCTTATCTCACCCCAAGACAACATGGTTTTTTATATTCTCTTGTATGACTTCAGCAATTGCCTTTGCAGATGATTTAAAAGGAAGAAATCTTCAAATTTTAATGCAAATTAAATATAAAAATAAATTAATAAAATTAATAATGTAATTACATTGCAATAATAATGAAAATATTTATCAATCATAGTTTAACATACCCATCTCCTTCTAGAATGATGACAATGCAGTTGTAGCAATCAACACATCCGGGATCATTATTCGTCTAGGTATAAGGCTCTACTGGACCTCGGATATAGAGGAATAGCTCCACCACTAGTACCAATGGAGCGACATCGGCATGAGAGAGGGTCATTAACAACACGTTTAGCAACTTTTTTCTACCACGTGATGTTTTGGATATTCCTCGTATTGCTGCCGTTCCTGTTCTCCCGATCCATCCGAACCTCCTGATCCTCCTGCAGATCCTCCTACTCCCGACACTGAAGCCATGTCTATATATATATAATATTATATATATATTTATATATATAATATAATATAAATATATATATATATATATATATATAATATCATATCCATACATATATAAATATATGTGTGTATACAATTAACATAAGATTAATTAATAATGAAATATACATAAATAAATTATAACACTGACATAAATAAAGAAATATATAAAAAATATAAAAATATATATACAAAGGCGTCGTTCATTTCACATTACAATATATAATATTATAGATATTGAAACACACACATATATAATAATTAATTAATTGTCTTCGTCTTCGTCTTCGTCTTCGTCATCATCGGTCGTCGTCATTTGATGATGAATTAAGTCATTGCCTTCACATTCTCTAATTCATCTATTTTCTGTCATCAACTTCTTCTCCATATGTGTGACTCATGACAAAGTTGACTAATAGTCTCATCTCAATCACATGATCCAAATTTGCATTTCATCTATTTGAATGCAACTTCTTCATATTTTACCTGCTTCAACTTCTTCGATTCCACTCGTTGGTCTTGTTTTGATTGCAGCCACACCAACCTTGTTTTGCTTCTGACAGTTGATGGATGGACATAATACACTTGTCTTACATTATGGCCAGGGCAAATGGATCAAACCGTGGATATTTTTTGCTCATTCACGATGTCTACAGTATTGGATATCAAATTTATTTTAGTTCCTCTGCTAGATGGATAAACCACTATACAGTAAAACAACACCACTTTTTTCGCATAATCTAGGAACGTGTAGTCAATTTCGTAAATAGCTCATTATGCCATAGAAATCTTTCTACTACACCACTATCAGAGACACTTTTCTACAAACTCCAATAAATTTTTTCTTTCCTTCGTCCAAGTTCTAGATCTGAAACTTTAGTATCCTCAGACATCAATGACGTACTCTATAAAATGATGCCATTAACTATTCCAAACTCATACAATTCGGGCCCTAGATTAAGTTCTCCTTCATGCGAGTTTATAGAGTTTTTCTTCGAGATGCACTGTTTGTTGAAAACCTAATGAGAAGATTTGAATGTATATCAATCAATGATTGCCCGTATTTAAAAATGCCCTGATCGTTTGACATAATACTCATGAGTACATATTAATTTATCATATAATTACAATAATAACTTAAATATGAAGAGAATATTGAAACGTACTCAATGTATGTTTTACTTCCTGAGTTATCAACCGTGAACATGTGCGCATTAATCTATTGTCGCTTGGCCGCTCGCGACTCACTCCAACATGATGACCCAGCCGAAAAATGTATGCCGTGAGGATATTCCTGTGCGTTTCTTCGTTAACTGAGTCGCATTTGTTGTTCGACCTATCGAGAACAAGTCGTGTGTTTCCAACGTAGGTGGACCTTGAGCATTCCCTAGCTTTGGTTTTCACCGATTCGTTTTGAATAACCCATGACCTATATATAAAAGAGATGTACATAAGCTCCATGTAATATATATATTTGAAGTATATTGAAATCAAGTATAGTTATATATGTCACTTTTTCAAATGGATATCACCATTCTATACTGACTGGTCCACCAAGCTAGCTTCAACCTGCAAAGATGCACTGGAGAGATGCTCCATGGAGATCAAAAACCCAGGAGGAAATAACTTTTCTCTCCAATTACATAGAATGATCGGATGGTCATTTTCCCATCTTGATGATCTTTATATAATGGTTGAAGAACACAAATTCGCTTGAAATATTGACTATCACTTCAATAAGTGGGTTCAATACATGTGTCGGTAAAGCATAAAAGGAATAGGAAGTAAACACTTCTAAAAATATATGACAACATTGACTTTTCATCCCATGCCTCCCATTTTCCAACATCAGCACATCTGGCCAAATTAGAACAATAACCGTCAGGCAATCTTCAGCTCTTTGGAATCCAACGATAAAACAGATTTGGCTTCATCAGTAGATAAAGTGTAATTCGCACGAGGTTTAGAGTCTTGCCGTTTTGTTACACGCACAACCAAATCTGGTCGTTGCAATATATACCTATGCTTTCTGGCTTTGTCATTATCTTTGTTTTTCCTTTCACATTCATCACAATATTAAATATGTTGTCAAGAAATTTTTCTCAATATGCATAACACGAGATTAGTTCAAAAGATTATCTTTCCAATACGGTAGATCCCTTAAAAAATACATCTTTTGTCCAATTGTGCCATTGTCCATAACCTTGTGGTTTACAAGCACCCATTAACAACGATGTACCTTGAATATCTTTACTTTATTCGCAAAACTTGTTCCTGATGTCAGCTTAAGCGGGCTCCTAGACTTTCTGCATAGCCCTTCATTAATGCAGC